>JARJIL010000068.1:0-76000 GCA_038502395.1 Dittrichia graveolens | reverse complement strand
TCTCATTTAATGTAAGTGTTATCAACTTGGTGAAATAAGAGGTTTTACACGTGTGTCAATAGAAACGCTCCTGTTCGTAATAACAGGTTTACAAACAAGATTTATAAAATTGAAATGTCGTTTATCATGCAACGATATGTTCGATATACGCGCATAATTTTTTGTTCATTTTATTTGTGTTTGTATAGTCATTTAATACATTTTAGAAGGTTTATTAGTTTTTTATATAAAAAAGCAATTCAAAAATAAAACAACAAGTTTGGGTCCGTCACAAATACTATAAGTCTCGACGGATTTGTGACGGCGTTGAATTTGTTTTTTGTATTTTTAGAATAAAAATTGGTAAAATTACACTAACAAACACCTATTCTCTCATTTAATATATGTGTTATCCATTTGGTGAAATAAGAGGTTCTACACGTATGTTTATTGAACCGACCGTGGATATTTTATTATGTTTATAAACAAGTTTTCTAAACTTGAAATATCCTTTTAACATGCAACGACATGCTCGACATATGTGTATAATTTTTTCTATATTTTATCGGTGTTTGTATAGTTATTTAGTAGTTTTTAAAAATGTTTTTGAGTTTTTTATATAAAAAACAACTCAAAAATAAAATGACAAGTTTGGTTCCGTCATAAATACAATAAGTTTGCGATGGATTTGTGAAAGCCTTGAATTTGTTTTTATGTATTTTTAGATTATAAAATGGAAAAATTGCACTAAAAACACGGATTCTCTCATTTAATGTAGGTGTTATCAATTTGGTCAATTAAGAGGTTATACGCGCGTGTTTATAGACACGGTCATGTGCGTTATAATATGTTTACAAACAAGTTTAATAAACTTGAAATATCGTTTATTCTGCAACGACATTTTCGACATATGCGTTTTATTTTTTGTTCATTTTAATTGTATTTGTGTAGTCATTTAATCGGTTTTTAAAAAGTTTGAGTTTTGATATAAAAAACAATTCAAAAATAAAATGAAAAGTTTGTATCCGTCGCAAATCTGTCACAAATACTATAAGTTTGCGACAGATATGTGTGGAAGTTGAATTTGTTTTTTGCATTTTTCGATTAAAATATAGTAGAATTGCACCAAAAAACATATATTCTCTCATTTAATGTAAGTGTTATCAACTTGGTGAAATAAGAGGTTTTACACGTGTGTCAATAGAAACGCTCCTGTTCGTAATAACAGGTTTACAAACAAGATTTATAAAATTGAAATGTCGTTTATTATGCAACGATATGTTCGATATACGCGCATAATTTTTTGTTCATTTTATATGTGTTTCTATAGTCATTTAATACATTTTAGAAGGTTTATTAGTTTTTTATATAAAAAAGCAATTCAAAAAAAACAACAAGTTTGGGTCCGTCACAAATACTATAAGTCTCGACGGATTTGTGACGGCGTTGAATTTGTTTTTTGTATTTTTAGAATAAAAATTGGTAAAATTACACTAACAAACACCTATTCTCTCATTTAATATATGTGTTATCCATTTGGTGAAATAAGAGGTTCTACACGTATGTTTATTGAACCGACCGTGGATGTTTTATTATGTTTATAAACAAGTTTTCTAAAATTGAAATATCCTTTTAACATGCAACGACATTCTCGACATATGCGTATAATTTTTTCTATATTTTATCCGTGTTAGTATAGTTATTTAGTAGTTTTTTAAAATGTTTTTGAGTTTTTATATAAAAAACAACTCAAAAATAAAATGACAAGTTTGGTTGCGTCATAAATACTAAAAGTTTGCGACGGATTTGTGTAAGTCTTGAATTTGTTTTTTTTGTATTTTTAAATTATAAAATGGAAAAATTGCACTAAAAACACCGTTTCTCTCATTTAATGTAGGTGTTATCAATTTGGTCAATTAAGAGGTTATACGCGTGTGTTTATAGACACGGTCATGTGCGTTATAATATGTTTACAAACAAGTTTAATAAACTTGAAATATCGTTTATTCTGCAACGACATTTTCGACATATGCGTTTTATTTTTTGTTCATTTTAATTGTGTTTGTGTAGTTATTTAATCGGTTTTAAAAAAGTTTGAGTTTTTGATATAAAAAACAATTCAAAAATAAAATCAAAAGTTTGGGTCCGTCGCAAATCTGTCACAAATACTATAAGTTTGCGATAGATTTGTGTGGGAGTTGAATTTGTTTTTTGCATTTTTCGATTAAAATATAGTAGAATTGCACAAAAAACACAGATTCTCTCATTTAATGTAAGTGTTATCAACTTGGTGAAATAAGAGGTTTTACACGTGTGTCAATAGAAACGCTCCTGTTCGTAATAACAGGTTTACAAACAAGATTTATAAAATTGAAATGTCGTTTATCATGCAACGATATGTTCGATATATGCGCATAATTTTTTGTTCATTTTATTTGTGTTTGTATAGTCATTTAATACATTTTAGAAGGTTTATTAGTTTTTTATATAAAAAAGCAATTCAAAAATAAAACAAGTTTGGGTCCGTCACAAATACTATAAGTCTCGACGGATTTGTGACGGCGTTGAATTTGTTTTTTGTATTTTTAGAATAAAAATTGGTAAAATTACACTAACAAACACCTATTCTCTCATTTAATATATGTGTTATCCATTTGGTGAAATAAGAGGTTCTACACGTATGTTTATTAAACCGACCGTGGATGTTTTATTATGTTTATAAACAAGTTTTCTAAACTTGAAATATCCCTTTAACATGCAACGACATGCTCGACATATGCGTATAATTTTTTCTATACTTTATCCGTGTTTGTATAGTTATTTAGTAGTTTTTAAAAATGTTTTTGAGTTTTTTATATAAAAAACAACTCAAAAATAAAATGACAAGTTTGGTTCCGTCATAAATACTAAAAGTTTGCGACGGATTTGTGAAAGCCTTGAATTTGTTTTTTTTGTATTTTTAGATTATAAAATGGAAAAATTGCTATAAAAACACGGATTCTCTCATTTAATGTAGGTGTTATCAATTTGGTCAAGTAAGAGGTTATACGCGTATCAATTTGGTCAAGTAAGAGGTTATACGCGTGTGTTTATAGACACGGTCATGTGCGTTATAATATGTTTACAAACAAGTTTAATAAACATGAAATATCGTTTATTATGCAACCACATTTTCCACATGCGTTTTATTTTTTGTTCATTTTAATTGTGTTTGTATAGTCATTTAATAGGTTTTAAAAATTTTTGAGTTTTTGATATAAAAAACAATTCAAAAATAAAATCAAAAGTTTGGGTCCGTCGCAAATCTGTCACAAATACTATAAGTTTGCGACAGATTTGTGTGGGAGTTGAATTTGTTTTTTGCATTTTTCGATTAAAATATAGTAGAATTGCACCAAAAAACACATATTCTCTCATTTAATGTAAGTGTTATCAACTTGGTGAAATAAGAGGTTTTACACGTGTGTCAATAGAAACGCTCCTGTTCGTAATAACAGGTTTACAAACAAGATTTATAAAATTGAAATGTCGTTTATCATGCAACGATATGTTCGATATACGCGCATAATTTTTTGTTCATTTTATTTGTGTTTGTATAGTCATTTAATACATTTTAGAAGGTTTATTAGTTTTTTATATAAAAAAGCAATTCAAAAATAAAACAACAAGTTTGGGTCCGTCACAAATACTATAAGTCTCGACGGATTTGTGACGGCGTTGAATTTGTTTTTTGTATTTTTAGAATAAAAATTGGTAAAATTACACTAACAAACACCTATTCTCTCATTTAATATATGTGTTATCCATTTGGTGAAATAAGAGGTTCTACACGTATGTTTATTGAACCGACCGTGGATATTTTATTATGTTTATAAACAAGTTTTCTAAACTTGAAATATCCTTTTAACATGCAACGACATGCTCGACATATGTGTATAATTTTTTCTATATTTTATCGGTGTTTGTATAGTTATTTAGTAGTTTTTAAAAATGTTTTTGAGTTTTTTATATAAAAAACAACTCAAAAATAAAATGACAAGTTTGGTTCCGTCATAAATACAATAAGTTTGCGATGGATTTGTGAAAGCCTTGAATTTGTTTTTATGTATTTTTAGATTATAAAATGGAAAAATTGCACTAAAAACACGGATTCTCTCATTTAATGTAGGTGTTATCAATTTGGTCAATTAAGAGGTTATACGCGCGTGTTTATAGACACGGTCATGTGCGTTATAATATGTTTACAAACAAGTTTAATAAACTTGAAATATCGTTTATTCTGCAACGACATTTTCGACATATGCGTTTTATTTTTTGTTCATTTTAATTGTATTTGTGTAGTCATTTAATCGGTTTTTAAAAAGTTTGAGTTTTGATATAAAAAACAATTCAAAAATAAAATGAAAAGTTTGTATCCGTCGCAAATCTGTCACAAATACTATAAGTTTGCGACAGATATGTGTGGAAGTTGAATTTGTTTTTTGCATTTTTCGATTAAAATATAGTAGAATTGCACCAAAAAACATATATTCTCTCATTTAATGTAAGTGTTATCAACTTGGTGAAATAAGAGGTTTTACACGTGTGTCAATAGAAACGCTCCTGTTCGTAATAACAGGTTTACAAACAAGATTTATAAAATTGAAATGTCGTTTATTATGCAACGATATGTTCGATATACGCGCATAATTTTTTGTTCATTTTATTTGTGTTTCTATAGTCATTTAATACATTTTAGAAAGTTTATTAGTTTTTTATATAAAAAAGCAATTCAAAAAAAAACAACAAGTTTGGGTCCGTCACAAATACTATAAGTCTCGACGGATTTGTGACGGCGTTGAATTTGTTTTTTGTATTTTTAGAATAAAAATTGGTAAAATTACACTAACAAACACCTATTCTCTCATTTAATATATGTGTTATCCATTTGGTGAAATAAGAGGTTCTACACGTATGTTTATTGAACCGACCGTGGATGTTTTATTATGTTTATAAAGAAGTTTTCTAAAATTGAAATATCCTTTTTACAAGCAACGACATGCTCGACATATGCGTATAATTTTTTCTATATTTTATCCGTGTTTGTATAGTTATTTAGTAGTTTTTAAAAATGTTTTTGAGTTTTTATATAAAAAACAACTCAAAAATAAAATGACAAGTTTGGTTCCGTCATAAATACTAAAAGTTTGCGACGGATTTGTGTAAGCCTTGACTTTGTTTTTTTTTGTATTTTTAAATTATAAAATGGAAAAATTGCACTAAAAACACGGATTCTCTCATTTAATGTAGGTGTTATCAATTTGGTCAATTAAGAGGTTATACGCGTGTGTTTATAGACACGGTCATGTGCGTTATAATATGTCTACAAACAAGTTTAATAAACTTGAAATATCGTTTATTCTGCAACCACATTTTGCACATATGCGTTTTATTTTTTGTTCATTTTAATTGTGTTTGTGTAGTTATTTAATCGGTTTTAAAAAAGTTTGAGTTTTTGATATAAAAAACAATTCAAAAATAAAATCAAAAGTTTGGGTCCGTCGCAAATCTGTCACAAATACTATATGTTTGCGATAGATTTGTGTGGGAGTTGAATTTGTTTTTTGCATTTTTCGATTAAAATATAGTAGAATTGCACCAAAAAACACATATTCTCTCATTTAATGTAAGTGTTATCAACTTGGTGAAATAAGAGGTTTTACACGTGTGTCAATAGAAACGCTCCTGTTCGTAATAACAGGTTTACAAACAAGATTTATAAAATTGAAATGTCGTTTATCATGCAACGATATGTTCGATATATGCGCATAATTTTTTGTTCATTTTATTTGTGTTTGTATAGACATTTAATACATTTTAGAAGTTTTATTTGTTTTTTATATAAAAAAGCAATTCAAAAATAAAACAACAAGTTTGGGTCCGTCACAAATACTATAAGTCTCGACGGACTTGTGACGGCGTTGAATTTGTTTTTTGTATTTCTAGAATAAAAATTGGTAAAATTACACTAACAAACACCTATTCTCTCATTTAATATATGTGTTATCCATTTGGTGAAATAAGAGGTTCTACACGTATGTTTATTAAACCGACCGTGGATGTTTTATTATGTTTATAAACAAGTTTTCTAAACTTGAAATATCCCTTTAACATGCAACGACATGCTCGACATATGCGTATAATTTTTTCTATACTTTATCCGTGTTTGTATAGTTATTTACTAGTTTTTAAAAATGTTTTTGAGTTTTTTATATAAAAAACAACTCAAAAATAAAATGACAAGTTTGGTTCCGTCATAAATACTAAAAGTTTGCGACGGATTTGTGAAAGCCTTGAATTTGTTTTTTTTGTATTTTTAGATTATAAAATGGAAAAATTGCTCTAAAAACACGGATTCTCTCATTTAATGTAGGTGTTATCAATTTGGTCAAGTAAGAGGTTATACGCGTATCAATTTGGTCAAGTAAGAGGTTATACGCGTGTGTTTATAGACACGGTCATGTGCGTTATAATATGTTTACAAACAAGTTTAATAAACATGAAATATCGTTTATTATGCAACCACATTTTCCACATGCATTTTATTTTTTGTTCATTTTAATTGTGTTTGTATAGTCATTTAATAGGTTTTAAAAATTTTTGAGTTTTTGATATAAAAAACAATTCAAAAATAAAATCAAAAGTTTGGGTCCGTCGCAAATCTGTCACAAATACTATAAGTTTGCGACAGATTTGTGTGGGAGTTGAATTTGTTTTTTGCATTTTTCGATTAAAATATAGTAGAATTGCACCAAAAAACACATATTCTCTCATTTAATGTAAGTGTTATCAACTTGGTGAAATAAGAGGTTTTACACGTGTGTCAATAGAAACGCTCCTGTTCGTAATAACAGGTTTACAAACAAGATTTATAAAATTGAAATGTCGTTTATCATGCAACGATATGTTCGATATACGCGCATAATTTTTTGTTCATTTTATTTGTGTTTGTATAGTCATTTAATACATTTTAGAAGGTTTATTAGTTTTTTATATAAAAAAGCAATTCAAAAATAAAACAACAAGTTTGGGTCCGTCACAAATACTATAAGTCTCGACGGATTTGTGACGGCGTTGAATTTGTTTTTTGTATTTTTAGAATAAAAATTAGTAAAATTACACTAACAAACACCTATTCTCTCATTTAATATATGTGTTATCCATTTGGTGAAATAAGAGGTTCTACACGTATGTTTATTGAACCGACCGTGGATGTTTTATTATGTTTATAAACAAGTTTTCTAAAATTGAAATATCCTTTTTACAAGCAACGACATGCTCGACATATGCGTATAATTTTTTCTATATTTTATCCGTGTTTGTATAGTTATTTAGTAGTTTTTAAAAATGTTTTTGAGTTTTTATATAAAAAACAACTCAAAAATAAAATGACAAGTTTGGTTCCGTCATAAATACTAAAAGTTTGCGACGGATTTGTGTAAGCCTTGACTTTGTTTTTTTTTGTATTTTTAAATTATAAAATGGAAAAATTGCACTAAAAACACGGATTCTCTCATTTAATGTAGGTGTTATCAATTTGGTCAATTAAGAGGTTATACGCGTGTGTTTATAGACACGGTCATGTGCGTTATAATATGTCTACAAACAAGTTTAATAAACTTGAAATATCGTTTATTCTGCAACCACATTTTGCACATATGCGTTTTATTTTTTGTTCATTTTAATTGTGTTTGTGTAGTTATTTAATCGGTTTTAAAAAAGTTTGAGTTTTTGATATAAAAAACAATTCAAAAATAAAATCAAAAGTTTGGGTCCGTCGCAAATCTGTCATAAATACTATAAGTTTGCGACAGATTTGTGTGGGAGTTGAATTTGTTTTTTGCATTTTTCGATTAAAATATAGTAGAATTGCACAAAAAACACATATTCTCTCATTTAATGTAAGTGTTATCAACTTGGTGAAATAAGAGGTTTTACACGTGTGTCAATAGAAACGCTCATGTTCGTAATAACAGGTTTACAAACAAGATTTATAAAATTGAAATGTCGTTTATCATGCAACGATATGTTCGATATATGCGCATAATTTTTTGTTCATTTTATTTGTGTTTGTATAGTCATTTAATACATTTTAGAAGGTTTATTAGTTTTTTATATAAAAAAGCAATTCAAAAATAAAACAACAAGTTTGGGTCCGTCACAAATACTATAAGTCTCGACGGATTTTTGACGGCGTTGAATTTGTTTTTTGTATTTTTAGAATAAAAATTAGTAAAATTACACTAACAAACACCTATTCTCTCATTTAATATGTGTTATCCATTTGGTGAAATAAGAGGTTCTACACGTATGTTTATTGAACCGACCGTGGATGTTTTATTATGTTTATAAACAAGTTTTCTAAAATTGAAATATCCTTTTTACAAGCAAAGACATGCTCGACATATGCGTATAATTTTTTCTATATTTTATCCATGTTTGTATAGTTATTTAGTAGTTTTTAAAAATGTTTTTGAGTTTTTATATAAAAAACAACTCAAAAATAAAATGACAAGTTTGGTTCCGTCATAAATACTAAAAGTTTGCGACGGATTTGTGTAAGCCTTGACTTTGTTTTTTTTTTGAATTTTTAAATTATAAAATGGAAAAATTGCACTAAAAACACGGATTCTCTCATTTAATGTAGGTGTTATCAATTTGGTCAATTAAGAGGTTATACGCGTGTGTTTATAGACACGGTCATGTGCGTTATAATATGTCTACAAACAAGTTTAATAAACTTGAAATATCGTTTATTCTGCAACCACATTTTGCACATATGCGTTTTATTTTTTGTTCATTTTTGAGTTTTTGATATAAAAAACAATTCAAAAATAAAATCAAAAGTTTGGGTCCGTCGCAAATCTGTCACAAATACTATAAGTTTGCGACAGATTTGTGTGGGAGTTGAATTTGTTTTTTGCATTTTTCGATTAAAATATAGTAGAATTGCACCAAAAAACACATATTCTCTCATTTAATGTAAGTGTTATCAACTTGGTGAAATAAGAGGTTTTACACGTGTGTCAATAGAAACGCTCCTGTTCGTAATAACAGGTTTACAAACAAGATTTATAAAATTGAAATGTCGTTTATCATGCAACGATATGTTCGATATACGCGCATAATTTTTTGTTCATTTTATTTGTGTTTGTATAGTCATTTAATACATTTTAGAAGGTTTATTAGTTTTTTATATAAAAAAGCAATTCAAAAATAAAACAACAAGTTTGGGTCCGTCACAAATACTATAAGTCTCGACGGATTTGTGACGGCGTTGAATTTGTTTTTTGTATTTTTAGAATAAAAATTGGTAAAATTACACTAACAAACACCTATTCTCTCATTTAATATATGTGTTATCCATTTGGTGAAATAAGAGGTTCTACACGTATGTTTATTGAACCGACCGTGGATGTTTTATTATGTTTATAAACAAGTTTTCTAAACTTGAAATATCCTTTTAACATGCAACGACATGCTCGACATATGTGTATAATTTTTTCTATATTTTATCGGTGTTTGTATAGTTATTTAGTAGTTTTTAAAAATGTTTTTGAGTTTTTTATATAAAAAACAACTCAAAAATAAAATGACAAGTTTGGTTCCGTCATAAATACAATAAGTTTGCGATGGATTTGTGAAAGCCTTGAATTTGTTTTTATGTATTTTTAGATTATAAAATGGAAAAATTGCACTAAAAACACGGATTCTCTCATTTAATGTAGGTGTTATCAATTTGGTCAATTAAGAGGTTATACGCGCGTGTTTATAGACACGGTCATGTGCGTTATAATATGTTTACAAACAAGTTTAATAAACTTGAAATATCGTTTATTCTGCAACGACATTTTCGACATATGCGTTTTATTTTTTGTTCATTTTAATTGTATTTGTGTAGTCATTTAATCGGTTTTTAAAAAGTTTGAGTTTTGATATAAAAAACAATTCAAAAATAAAATGAAAAGTTTGTATCCGTCGCAAATCTGTCACAAATACTATAAGTTTGCGACAGATATGTGTGGAAGTTGAATTTGTTTTTTGCATTTTTCGATTAAAATATAGTAGAATTGCACCAAAAAACATATTTTCTCTCATTTAATGTAAGTGTTATCAACTTGGTGAAATAAGAGGTTTTACACGTGTGTCAATAGAAACGCTCCTGTTCGTAATAACAGGTTTACAAACAAGATTTATAAAATTGAAATGTCGTTTATTATGCAACGATATGTTCGATATACGCGCATAATTTTTTGTTCATTTTATTTGTGTTTCTATAGTCATTTAATACATTTTAGAAGGTTTATTAGTTTTTTATATAAAAAAGCAATTCAAAAAAAAACAACAAGTTTGGGTCCGTCACAAATACTATAAGTCTCGACGGATTTGTGACGGCGTTGAATTTGTTTTTTGTATTTTTAGAATAAAAATTGGTAAAATTACACTAACAAACACCTATTCTCTCATTTAATATATGTGTTATCCATTTGGTGAAATAAGAGGTTCTACACGTATGTTTATTGAACCGACCGTGGATGTTTTATTATGTTTATAAACAAGTTTTCTAAAATTGAAATATCCTTTTAACATGCAACGACATTCTCGACATATGCGTATAATTTTTTCTATATTTTATCCGTGTTAGTATAGTTATTTAGTAGTTTTTTAAAATGTTTTTGAGTTTTTATATAAAAAACAACTCAAAAATAAAATGACAAGTTTGGTTGCGTCATAAATACTAAAAGTTTGCGACGGATTTGTGTAAGTCTTGAATTTGTTTTTTTTGTATTTTTAAATTATAAAATGGAAAAATTGCACTAAAAACACCGATTCTCTCATTTAATGTAGGTGTTATCAATTTGGTCAATTAAGAGGTTATACGCGTGTGTTTATAGACACGGTCATGTGCGTTATAATATATTTACAAACAAGTTTAATAAACTTGAAATATCGTTTATTCTGCAACGACATTTTCGACATATGCGTTTTATTTTTTGTTCATTTTAATTGTGTTTGTGTAGTTATTTAATCGGTTTTAAAAAAGTTTGAGTTTTTGATATAAAAAACAATTCAAAAATAAAATCAAAAGTTTGGGTCCGTCGCAAATCTGTCACAAATACTATAAGTTTGCGATAGATTTGTGTGGGAGTTGAATTTGTTTTTTGCATTTTTCGATTAAAATATAGTAGAATTGCACAAAAAACACAGATTCTCTCATTTAATGTAAGTGTTATCAACTTGGTGAAATAAGAGGTTTTACACGTGTGTCAATAGAAACGCTCCCGTTCGTAATAACAGGTTTACAAACAAGATTTATAAAATTGAAATGTCGTTTATCATGCAACGATATGTTCGATATATGCGCATAATTTTTTGTTCATTTTATTTGTGTTTGTATAGTCATTTAATACATTTTAGAAGGTTTATTAGTTTTTTATATAAAAAAGCAATTCAAAAATAAAACAAGTTTGGGTCCGTCACAAATACTATAAGTCTCGACGGATTTGTGACGGCGTTGAATTTGTTTTTTGTATTTTTAGAATAAAAATTGGTAAAATTACACTAACAAACACCTATTCTCTCATTTAATATATGTGTTATCCATTTGGTGAAATAAGAGGTTCTACACGTATGTTTATTAAACCGACCGTGGATGTTTTATTATGTTTATAAACAAGTTTTCTAAACTTGAAATATCCCTTTAACATGCAACGACATGCTCGACATATGCGTATAATTTTTTCTATACTTTATCCGTGTTTGTATAGTTATTTAGTAGTTTTTAAAAATGTTTTTGAGTTTTTTATATAAAAAACAACTCAAAAATAAAATGACAAGTTTGGTTCCGTCATAAATACTAAAAGTTTGCGACGGATTTGTGAAAGCCTTGAATTTGTTTTTTTTGTATTTTTAGATTATAAAATGGAAAAATTGCTATAAAAACACGGATTCTCTCATTTAATGTAGGTGTTATCAATTTGGTCAAGTAAGAGGTTATACGCGTATCAATTTGGTCAAGTAAGAGGTTATACGCGTGTGTTTATAGACACGGTCATGTGCGTTATAATATGTTTACAAACAAGTTTAATAAACATGAAATATCGTTTATTATGCAACCACATTTTCCACATGCGTTTTATTTTTTGTTCATTTTAATTGTGTTTGTATAGTCATTTAATAGGTTTTAAAAATTTTTGAGTTTTTGATATAAAAAACAATTCAAAAATAAAATCAAAAGTTTGGGTCCGTCGCAAATCTGTCACAAATACTATAAGTTTGCGACAGATTTGTGTGAGAGTTGAATTTGTTTTTTGCATTTTTCGATTAAAATATAGTAGAATTGCACCAAAAAACACATATTCTCTCATTTAATGTAAGTGTTATCAACTTGGTGAAATAAGAGGTTTTACACGTGTGTCAATAGAAACGCTCCTGTTCGTAATAACAGGTTTACAAACAAGATTTATAAAATTGAAATGTCGTTTATCATGCAACGATATGTTCGATATACGCGCATAATTTTTTGTTCATTTTATTTGTGTTTGTATAGTCATTTAATACATTTTAGAAGGTTTATTAGTTTTTTATATAAAAAAGCAATTCAAAAATAAAACAACAAGTTTGGGTCCGTCACAAATACTATAAGTCTCGACGGATTTTTGACGGCGTTGAATTTGTTTTTTGTATTTTTAGAATAAAAATTAGTAAAATTACACTAACAAACACCTATTCTCTCATTTAATATGTGTTATCCATTTGGTGAAATAAGAGGTTCTACACGTATGTTTATTGAACCGACCGTGGATGTTTTATTATGTTTATAAACAAGTTTTCTAAAATTGAAATATCCTTTTTACAAGCAACGACATGCTCGACATATGCGTATAATTTTTTCTATATTTTATCCGTGTTTGTATAGTTATTTAGTAGTTTTTAAAAATGTTTTTGAGTTTTTATATAAAAAACAACTCAAAAATAAAATGACAAGTTTGGTTCCGTCATAAATACTAAAAGTTTGCGACGGATTTGTGTAAGCCTTGACTTTGTTTTTTTTTTGAATTTTTAAATTATAAAATGGAAAATTTGCACTAAAAACACGGATTCTCTCATTTAATGTAGGTGTTATCAATTTGGTCAATTAAGAGGTTATACGCGTGTGTTTATAGACACGGTCATGTGCGTTATAATATGTCTACAAACAAGTTTAATAAACTTGAAATATCGTTTATTCTGCAACCACATTTTGCACATATGCGTTTTATTTTTTGTTCATTTTTGAGTTTTTGATATAAAAAACAATTCAAAAATAAAATCAAAAGTTTGGGTCCGTCGCAAATCTGTCACAAATACTATAAGTTTGCGACAGATTTGTGTGGGAGTTGAATTTGTTTTTTGCATTTTTCGATTAAAATATAGTAGAATTGCACCAAAAAACACATATTCTCTCATTTAATGTAAGTGTTATCAACTTGGTGAAATAAGAGGTTTTACACGTGTGTCAATAGAAACGCTCCTGTTCGTAATAACAGGTTTACAAACAAGATTTATAAAATTGAAATGTCGTTTATCATGCAACGATATGTTCGATATACGCGCATAATTTTTTGTTCATTTTATTTGTGTTTGTATAGTCATTTAATACATTTTAGAAGGTTTATTAGTTTTTTATATAAAAAAGCAATTCAAAAATAAAACAACAAGTTTGGGTCCGTCACAAATACTATAAGTCTCGACGGATTTGTGACGGCGTTGAATTTGTTTTTTGTATTTTTAGAATAAAAATTGGTAAAATTACACTAACAAACACCTATTCTCTCATTTAATATATGTGTTATCCATTTGGTGAAATAAGAGGTTCTACACGTATGTTTATTGAACCGACCGTGGATGTTTTATTATGTTTATAAACAAGTTTTCTAAACTTGAAATATCCTTTTAACATGCAACGACATGCTCGACATATGTGTATAATTTTTTCTATATTTTATCGGTGTTTGTATAGTTATTTAGTAGTTTTTAAAAATGTTTTTGAGTTTTTTATATAAAAAACAACTCAAAAATAAAATGACAAGTTTGGTTCCGTCATAAATATAATAAGTTTGCGATGGATTTGTGAAAGCCTTGAATTTGTTTTTATGTATTTTTAGATTATAAAATGGAAAAATTGCACTAAAAACACGGATTCTCTCATTTAATGTAGGTGTTATCAATTTGGTCAATTAAGAGGTTATACGCGCGTGTTTATAGACACGGTCATGTGCGTTATAATATGTTTACAAACAAGTTTAATAAACTTGAAATATCGTTTATTCTGCAACGACATTTTCGACATATGCGTTTTATTTTTTGTTCATTTTAATTGTATTTGTGTAGTCATTTAATCGGTTTTTAAAAAGTTTGAGTTTTGATATAAAAAACAATTCAAAAATAAAATGAAAAGTTTGTATCCGTCGCAAATCTGTCACAAATACTATAAGTTTGCGACAGATATGTGTGGAAGTTGAATTTGTTTTTTGCATTTTTCGATTAAAATATAGTAGAATTGCACCAAAAAACATATATTCTCTCATTTAATGTAAGTGTTATCAACTTGGTGAAATAAGAGGTTTTACACGTGTGTCAATAGAAACGCTCCTGTTCGTAATAACAGGTTTACAAACAAGATTTATAAAATTGAAATGTCGTTTATTATGCAACGATATGTTCGATATACGCGCATAATTTTTTGTTCATTTTATTTGTGTTTCTATAGTCATTTAATACATTTTAGAAGGTTTATTAGTTTTTTATATAAAAAAGCAATTCAAAAAAAAACAACAAGTTTGGGTCCGTCACAAATACTATAAGTCTCGACGGATTTGTGACGGCGTTGAATTTGTTTTTTGTATTTTTAGAATAAAAATTGGTAAAATTACACTAACAAACACCTATTCTCTCATTTAATATATGTGTTATCCATTTGGTGAAATAAGAGGTTCTACACGTATGTTTATTGAACCGACCGTGGATGTTTTATTATGTTTATAAACAAGTTTTCTAAAATTGAAATATCCTTTTAACATGCAACGACATTCTCGACATATGCGTATAATTTTTTCTATATTTTATCCGTGTTAGTATAGTTATTTAGTAGTTTTTTAAAATGTTTTTGAGTTTTTATATAAAAAACAACTCAAAAATAAAATGACAAGTTTGGTTGCGTCATAAATACTAAAAGTTTGCGACGGATTTGTGTAAGTCTTGAATTTGTTTTTTTTGTATTTTTAAATTATAAAATGGAAAAATTGCACTAAAAACACCGATTCTCTCATTTAATGTAGGTGTTATCAATTTGGTCAATTAAGAGGTTATACGCGTGTGTTTATAGACACGGTCATGTGCGTTATAATATATTTACAAACAAGTTTAATAAACTTGAAATATCGTTTATTCTGCAACGACATTTTCGACATATGCGTTTTATTTTTTGTTCATTTTAATTGTGTTTGTGTAGTTATTTAATCGGTTTTAAAAAAGTTTGAGGTTTTGATATAAAAAACAATTCAAAAATAAAATCAAAAGTTTGGGTCCGTCGCAAATCTGTCACAAATACTATAAGTTTGCGATAGATTTGTGTGGGAGTTGAATTTGTTTTTTGCATTTTTCGATTAAAATATAGTAGAATTGCACAAAAAACACAGATTCTCTCATTTAATGTAAGTGTTATCAACTTGGTGAAATAAGAGGTTTTACACGTGTGTCAATAGAAACGCTCCTGTTCGTAATAACAGGTTTACAAACAAGATTTATAAAATTGAAATGTCGTTTATCATGCAACGATATGTTCGATATATGCGCATAATTTTTTGTTCATTTTATTTGTGTTTGTATAGTCATTTAATACATTTTAGAAGGTTTATTAGTTTTTTATATAAAAAAGCAATTCAAAAATAAAACAAGTTTGGGTCCGTCACAAATACTATAAGTCTCGACGGATTTGTGACGGCGTTGAATTTGTTTTTTGTATTTTTAGAATAAAAATTGGTAAAATTACACTAACAAACACCTATTCTCTCATTTAATATATGTGTTATCCATTTGGTGAAATAAGAGGTTCTACACGTATGTTTATTAAACCGACCGTGGATGTTTTATTATGTTTATAAACAAGTTTTCTAAACTTGAAATATCCCTTTAACATGCAACGACATGCTCGACATATGCGTATAATTTTTTCTATACTTTATCCGTGTTTGTATAGTTATTTAGTAGTTTTTAAAAATGTTTTTGAGTTTTTTATATAAAAAACAACTCAAAAATAAAATGACAAGTTTGGTTCCGTCATAAATACTAAAAGTTTGCGACGGATTTGTGAAAGCCTTGAATTTGTTTTTTTTGTATTTTTAGATTATAAAATGGAAAAATTGCTATAAAAACACGGATTCTCTCATTTAATGTAGGTGTTATCAATTTGGTCAAGTAAGAGGTTATACGCGTATCAATTTGGTCAAGTAAGAGGTTATACGCGTGTGTTTATAGACACGGTCATGTGCGTTATAATATGTTTACAAACAAGTTTAATAAACATGAAATATCGTTTATTATGCAACCACATTTTCCACATGCGTTTTATTTTTTGTTCATTTTAATTGTGTTTGTATAGTCATTTAATAGGTTTTAAAAATTTTTGAGTTTTTGATATAAAAAACAATTCAAAAATAAAATCAAAAGTTTGGGTCCGTCGCAAATCTGTCACAAATACTATAAGTTTGCGACAGATTTGTGTGAGAGTTGAATTTGTTTTTTGCATTTTTCGATTAAAATATAGTAGAATTGCACCAAAAAACGCATATTCTCTCATTTAATGTAAGTGTTATCAACTTGGTGAAATAAGAGGTTTTACACGTGTGTCAATAGAAACGCTCCTGTTCGTAATAACAGGTTTACAAACAAGATTTATAAAATTGAAATGTCGTTTATCATGCAACGATATGTTCGATATACGCGCATAATTTTTTGTTCATTTTATTTGTGTTTGTATAGTCATTTAATACATTTTAGAAGGTTTATTAGTTTTTTATATAAAAAAGCAATTCAAAAATAAAACAACAAGTTTGGGTCCGTCACAAATACTATAAGTCTCGACGGATTTGTGACGGCGTTGAATTTGTTTTTTGTATTTTTAGAATAAAAATTGGTAAAATTACACTAACAAACACCTATTCTCTCATTTAATATATGTGTTATCCATTTGGTGAAATAAGAGGTTCTACACGTATGTTTATTGAACCGACCGTGGATATTTTATTATGTTTATAAACAAGTTTTCTAAACTTGAAATATCCTTTTAACATGCAACGACATGCTCGACATATGTGTATAATTTTTTCTATATTTTATCGGTGTTTGTATAGTTATTTAGTAGTTTTTAAAAATGTTTTTGAGTTTTTTATATAAAAAACAACTCAAAAATAAAATGACAAGTTTGGTTCCGTCATAAATACAATAAGTTTGCGATGGATTTGTGAAAGCCTTGAATTTGTTTTTATGTATTTTTAGATTATAAAATGGAAAAATTGCACTAAAAACACGGATTCTCTCATTTAATGTAGGTGTTATCAATTTGGTCAATTAAGAGGTTATACGCGCGTGTTTATAGACACGGTCATGTGCGTTATAATATGTTTACAAACAAGTTTAATAAACTTGAAATATCGTTTATTCTGCAACGACATTTTCGACATATGCGTTTTATTTTTTGTTCATTTTAATTGTATTTGTGTAGTCATTTAATCGGTTTTTAAAAAGTTTGAGTTTTGATATAAAAAACAATTCAAAAATAAAATGAAAAGTTTGTATCCGTCGCAAATCTGTCACAAATACTATAAGTTTGCGACAGATATGTGTGGAAGTTGAATTTGTTTTTTGCATTTTTCGATTAAAATATAGTAGAATTGCACCAAAAAACATATATTCTCTCATTTAATGTAAGTGTTATCAACTTGGTGAAATAAGAGGTTTTACACGTGTGTCAATAGAAACGCTCCTGTTCGTAATAACAGGTTTACAAACAAGATTTATAAAATTGAAATGTCGTTTATTATGCAACGATATGTTCGATATACGCGCATAATTTTTTGTTCATTTTATTTGTGTTTCTATAGTCATTTAATACATTTTAGAAGGTTTATTAGTTTTTTATATAAAAAAGCAATTCAAAAAAAAACAACAAGTTTGGGTCCGTCACAAATACTATAAGTCTCGACGGATTTGTGACGGCGTTGAATTTGTTTTTTGTATTTTTAGAATAAAAATTGGTAAAATTACACTAACAAACACCTATTCTCTCATTTAATATATGTGTTATCCATTTGGTGAAATAAGAGGTTCTACACGTATGTTTATTGAACCGACCGTGGATGTTTTATTATGTTTATAAAGAAGTTTTCTAAAATTGAAATATCCCTTTAACATGCAACGACATGCTCGACATATGCGTATAATTTTTTCTATATTTTATCCGTGTTTGTATAGTTATTTAGTAGTTTTTAAAAATGTTTTTGAGTTTTTTATATAAAAAACAACTCAAAAATAAAATGACAAGTTTGGTTCCGTCATAAATACTAAAAGTTTGCGACGGATTTGTGTAAGCCTTGACTTTGTTTTTTT
This sequence comes from Dittrichia graveolens, assembly GCA_038502395.1. Taxonomy (NCBI): domain Eukaryota; kingdom Viridiplantae; phylum Streptophyta; class Magnoliopsida; order Asterales; family Asteraceae; genus Dittrichia; species Dittrichia graveolens. The sequence continues at coordinate 57,334 of JARJIL010000068.1, read as the reverse complement.
TTGTATTTTTAAATTATAAAATGGAAAAATTGCACTAAAAACACGGATTCTCTCATTTAATGTAGGTGTTATCAATTTGGTCAATTAAGAGGTTATACGCGTATCAATTTGGTCAAGTAAGAGGATATACGCGTGTGTTTATAGACACGGTCATGTGCGTTATAATATGTTTACAAACAAGTTTAATAAACATGAAATATCGTTTATTATGCAACCACATTTTCCACATGCGTTTTATTTTTTGTTCATTTTAATTGTGTTTGTATAGTCATTTAATAGGTTTTAAAATTTTTTGAGTTTTTGATATAAAAAACAATTCAAAAATAAAATCAAAAGTTTGGGTCCGTCGCAAATCTGTCACAAATACTATAAGTTTGCGACAGATTTGTGTGGGAGTTGAATTTGTTTTTCGCATTTTTCGATTAAAATATAGTAGAATTGCACCAAAAAACACATATTCTCTCATTTAATGTAAGTGTTATCAACTTGGTGAAATAAGAGGTTTTACACGTGTGTCAATAGAAACGCTCCTGTTCGTAATAACAGGTTTACAAACAAGATTTATAAAATTGAAATGTCGTTTATCATGCAACGATATGTTCGATATACGCGCATAATTTTTTGTTCATTTTATTTGTGTTTGTATAGTCATTTAATACATTTTAGAAGGTTTATTAGTTTTTTATATAAAAAAGCAATTCAAAAATAAAACAACAAGTTTGGGTCCGTCACAAATACTATAAGTCTCGACGGATTTGTGACGGCGTTGAATTTGTTTTTTGTATTTTTAGAATAAAAATTGGTAAAATTACACTAACAAACACCTATTCTCTCATTTAATATATGTGTTATCCATTTGGTGAAATAAGAGGTTCTACACGTATGTTTATTGAACCGACCGTGGATATTTTATTATGTTTATAAACAAGTTTTCTAAACTTGAAATATCCTTTTAACATGCAACGACATGCTCGACATATGTGTATAATTTTTTCTATATTTTATCGGTGTTTGTATAGTTATTTAGTAGTTTTTAAAAATGTTTTTGAGTTTTTTATATAAAAAACAACTCAAAAATAAAATGACAAGTTTGGTTCCGTCATAAATACAATAAGTTTGCGATGGATTTGTGAAAGCCTTGAATTTGTTTTTATGTATTTTTAGATTATAAAATGGAAAAATTGCACTAAAAACACGGATTCTCTCATTTAATGTAGGTGTTATCAATTTGGTCAATTAAGAGGTTATACGCGCGTGTTTATAGACACGGTCATGTGCGTTATAATATGTTTACAAACAAGTTTAATAAACTTGAAATATCGTTTATTCTGCAACGACATTTTCGACATATGCGTTTTATTTTTTGTTCATTTTAATTGTATTTGTGTAGTCATTTAATCGGTTTTTAAAAAGTTTGAGTTTTGATATAAAAAACAATTCAAAAATAAAATGAAAAGTTTGTATCCGTCGCAAATCTGTCACAAATACTATAAGTTTGCGACAGATATGTGTGGAAGTTGAATTTGTTTTTTGCATTTTTCGATTAAAATATAGTAGAATTGCACCAAAAAACATATATTCTCTCATTTAATGTAAGTGTTATCAACTTGGTGAAATAAGAGGTTTTACACGTGTGTCAATAGAAACGCTCCTGTTCGTAATAACAGGTTTACAAACAAGATTTATAAAATTGAAATGTCGTTTATTATGCAACGATATGTTCGATATACGCGCATAATTTTTTGTTCATTTTATTTGTGTTTCTATAGTCATTTAATACATTTTAGAAGGTTTATTAGTTTTTTATATAAAAAAGCAATTCAAAAAAAAACAACAAGTTTGGGTCCGTCACAAATACTATAAGTCTCGACGGATTTGTGACGGCGTTGAATTTGTTTTTTGTATTTTTAGAATAAAAATTGGTAAAATTACACTAACAAACACCTATTCTCTCATTTAATATATGTGTTATCCATTTGGTGAAATAAGAGGTTCTACACGTATGTTTATTGAACCGACCGTGGATGTTTTATTATGTTTATAAAGAAGTTTTCTAAAATTGAAATATCCCTTTAACATGCAACGACATGCTCGACATATGCGTATAATTTTTTCTATATTTTATCCGTGTTTGTATAGTTATTTAGTAGTTTTTAAAAATGTTTTTGAGTTTTTTATATAAAAAACAACTCAAAAATAAAATGACAAGTTTGGTTCCGTCATAAATACTAAAAGTTTGCGACGGATTTGTGAAAGCCTTGAATTTGTTTTTTTTGTATTTTTAGATTATAAAATGGAAAAATTGCTATAAAAACACGGATTCTCTCATTTAATGTAGGTGTTATCAATTTGGTCAAGTAAGAGGTTATACGCGTATCAATTTTGTCAAGTAAGAGGTTATACGCGTGTGTTTATAGACACGGTCATGTGCGTTATAATATGTTTACAAACAAGTTTAATAAACATGAAATATCGTTTATTATGCAACCACATTTTCCACATGCGTTTTATTTTTTGTTCATTTTAATTGTGTTTGTATAGTCATTTAATAGGTTTTAAAAATTTTTGAGTTTTTGATATAAAAAACAATTCAAAAATAAAATCAAAAGTTTGGGTCCGTCGCAAATCTGTCACAAATACTATAAGTTTGCGACAGATTTGTGTGGGAGTTGAATTTGTTTATTGCATTTTTCGATTAAAATATAGTAGAATTGCACCAAAAAACACATATTCTCTCATTTAATGTAAGTGTTATCAACTTGGTGAAATAAGAGGTTTTACACGTGTGTCAATAGAAACGCTCCTGTTCGTAATAACAGGTTTACAAACAAGATTTATAAAATTGAAATGTCGTTTATCATGCAACGATATGTTCGATATACGCGCATAATTTTTTGTTCATTTTATTTGTGTTTGTATAGTCATTTAATACATTTTAGAAGGTTTATTAGTTTTTTATATAAAAAAGCAATTCAAAAATAAAACAACAAGTTTGGGTCCGTCACAAATACTATAAGTCTCGACGGATTTGTGACGGCGTTGAATTTGTTTTTTGTATTTTTAGAATAAAAATTGGTAAAATTACACTAACAAACACCTATTCTCTCATTTAATATATGTGTTATCCATTTGGTGAAATAAGAGGTTCTACACGTATGTTTATTGAACCGACCGTGGATATTTTATTATGTTTATAAACAAGTTTTCTAAACTTGAAATATCCTTTTAACATGCAACGACATGCTCGACATATGTGTATAATTTTTTCTATATTTTATCGGTGTTTGTATAGTTATTTAGTAGTTTTTAAAAATGTTTTTGAGTTTTTTATATAAAAAACAACTCAAAAATAAAATGACAAGTTTGGTTCCGTCATAAATACAATAAGTTTGCGATGGATTTGTGAAAGCCTTGAATTTGTTTTTATGTATTTTTAGATTATAAAATGGAAAAATTGCACTAAAAACACGGATTCTCTCATTTAATGTAGGTGTTATCAATTTGGTCAATTAAGAGGTTATACGCGCGTGTTTATAGACACGGTCATGTGCGTTATAATATGTTTACAAACAAGTTTAATAAACTTGAAATATCGTTTATTCTGCAACGACATTTTCGACATATGCGTTTTATTTTTTGTTCATTTTAATTGTATTTGTGTAGTCATTTAATCGGTTTTTAAAAAGTTTGAGTTTTGATATAAAAAACAATTCAAAAATAAAATGAAAAGTTTGTATCCGTCGCAAATCTGTCACAAATACTATAAGTTTGCGACAGATATGTGTGGAAGTTGAATTTGTTTTTTGCATTTTTCGATTAAAATATAGTAGAATTGCACCAAAAAACATATATTCTCTCATTTAATGTAAGTGTTATCAACTTGGTGAAATAAGAGGTTTTACACGTGTGTCAATAGAAACGCTCCTGTTCGTAATAACAGGTTTACAAACAAGATTTATAAAATTGAAATGTCGTTTATTATGCAACGATATGTTCGATATACGCGCATAATTTTTTGTTCATTTTATTTGTGTTTCTATAGTCATTTAATACATTTTAGAAGGTTTATTAGTTTTTTATATAAAAAAGCAATTCAAAAAAAAACAACAAGTTTGGGTCCGTCACAAATACTATAAGTCTCGACGGATTTGTGACGGCGTTGAATTTGTTTTTTGTATTTTTAGAATAAAAATTGGTAAAATTACACTAACAAACACCTATTCTCTCATTTAATATATGTGTTATCCATTTGGTGAAATAAGAGGTTCTACACGTATGTTTATTGAACCGACCGTGGATGTTTTATTATGTTTATAAAGAAGTTTTCTAAAATTGAAATATCCCTTTAACATGCAACGACATGCTCGACATATGCGTATAATTTTTTCTATATTTTATCCGTGTTTGTATAGTTATTTAGTAGTTTTTAAAAATGTTTTTGAGTTTTTTATATAAAAAACAACTCAAAAATAAAATGACAAGTTTGGTTCCGTCATAAATACTAAAAGTTTGCGACGGATTTGTGTAAGCCTTGACTTTGTTTTTTTTTGTATTTTTAAATTATAAAATGGAAAAATTGCACTAAAAACACGGATTCTCTCATTTAATGTAGGTGTTATCAATTTGGTCAATTAAGAGGTTATACGCGTATCAATTTGGTCAAGTAAGAGGATATACGCGTGTGTTTATAGACACGGTCATGTGCGTTATAATATGTTTACAAACAAGTTTAATAAACATGAAATATTGTTTATTATGCAACCACATTTTCCACATGCGTTTTATTTTTTGTTCATTTTAATTGTGTTTGTATAGTCATTTAATAGGTTTTAAAATTTTTTGAGTTTTTGATATAAAAAACAATTCAAAAATAAAATCAAAAGTTTGGGTCCGTCGCAAATCTGTCACAAATACTATAAGTTTGCGACAGATTTGTGTGGGAGTTGAATTTGTTTTTCGCATTTTTCGATTAAAATATAGTAGAATTGCACCAAAAAACACATATTCTCTCATTTAATGTAAGTGTTATCAACTTGGTGAAATAAGAGGTTTTACACGTGTGTCAATAGAAACGCTCCTGTTCGTAATAACAGGTTTACAAACAAGATTTATAAAATTGAAATGTCGTTTATCATGCAACGATATGTTCGATATACGCGCATAATTTTTTGTTCATTTTATTTGTGTTTGTATAGTCATTTAATACATTTTAGAAGGTTTATTAGTTTTTTATATAAAAAAGCAATTCAAAAATAAAACAACAAGTTTGGGTCCGTCACAAATACTATAAGTCTCGACGGATTTGTGACGGATTCTCTCATTTAATGTAGGTGTTATCAATTTGGTCAATTAAGAGGTTATACGCGTGTGTTTATAGACACGGTCATGTGCGTTATAATATGTCTACAAACAAGTTTAATAAACTTGAAATATCGTTTATTCTGCAACGACATTTTCGACATATGCGTTTTATTTTTTGTTCATTTTAATTGTGTTTGTGTAGTCATTTAATCGGTTTTTAAAAAGTTTGAGTTTTGATATAAAAAACAATTCAAAAATAAAATGAAAAGTTTGTATCCGTCGCAAATCTGTCACAAATACTATAAGTTTGCGACAGATATGTGTGGAAGTTGAATTTGTTTTTTGCATTTTTCGATTAAAATATAGTAGAATTGCACCAAAAAACATATATTCTCTCATTTAATGTAAGTGTTATCAACTTGGTGAAATAAGAGGTTTTACACGTGTGTCAATAGAAACGCTCCTGTTCGTAATAACAGGTTTACAAACAAGATTTATAAAATTGAAATGTCGTTTATTATGCAACGATATGTTCGATATACGCGCATAATTTTTTGTTCATTTTATTTGTGTTTCTATAGTCATTTAATACATTTTAGAAGGTTTATTAGTTTTTTATATAAAAAAGCAATTCAAAAAAAAACAACAAGTTTGGGTCCGTCACAAATACTATAAGTCTCGACGGATTTGTGACGGCGTTGAATTTGTTTTTTGTATTTTTAGAATAAAAATTGGTAAAATTACACTAACAAACACCTATTCTCTCATTTAATATATGTGTTATCCATTTGGTGAAATAAGAGGTTCTACACGTATGTTTATTGAACCGACCGTGGATGTTTTATTATGTTTATAAACAAGTTTTCTAAAATTGAAATATCCTTTTAACATGCAACGACATTCTCGACATATGCGTATAATTTTTTCTATATTTTATCCGTGTTAGTATAGTTATTTAGTAGTTTTTTAAAATGTTTTTGAGTTTTTATATAAAAAACAACTCAAAAATAAAATGACAAGTTTGGTTGCGTCATAAATACTAAAAGTTTGCGACGGATTTGTGTAAGTCTTGAATTTGTTTTTTTTGTATTTTTAAATTATAAAATGGAAAAATTGCACTAAAAACACCGATTCTCTCATTTAATGTAGGTGTTATCAATTTGGTCAATTAAGAGGTTATACGCGTGTGTTTATAGACACGGTCATGTGCGTTATAATATATTTACAAACAAGTTTAATAAACTTGAAATATCGTTTATTCTGCAACGACATTTTCGACATATGCGTTTTATTTTTTGTTCATTTTAATTGTGTTTGTGTAGTTATTTAATCGGTTTTAAAAAAGTTTGAGTTTTTGATATAAAAAACAATTCAAAAATAAAATCAAAAGTTTGGGTCCGTCGCAAATCTGTCACAAATACTATAAGTTTGCGATAGATTTGTGTGGGAGTTGAATTTGTTTTTTGCATTTTTCGATTAAAATATAGTAGAATTGCACAAAAAACACAGATTCTCTCATTTAATGTAAGTGTTATCAACTTGGTGAAATAAGAGGTTTTACACGTGTGTCAATAGAAACGCTCCTGTTCGTAATAACAGGTTTACAAACAAGATTTATAAAATTGAAATGTCGTTTATCATGCAACGATATGTTCGATATATGCGCATAATTTTTTGTTCATTTTATTTGTGTTTGTATAGTCATTTAATACATTTTAGAAGGTTTATTAGTTTTTTATATAAAAAAGCAATTCAAAAATAAAACAAGTTTGGGTCCGTCACAAATACTATAAGTCTCGACGGATTTGTGACGGCGTTGAATTTGTTTTTTGTATTTTTAGAATAAAAATTGGTAAAATTACACTAACAAACACCTATTCTCTCATTTAATATATGTGTTATCCATTTGGTGAAATAAGAGGTTCTACACGTATGTTTATTAAACCGACCGTGGATGTTTTATTATGTTTATAAACAAGTTTTCTAAACTTGAAATATCCCTTTAACATGCAACGACATGCTCGACATATGCGTATAATTTTTTCTATACTTTATCCGTGTTTGTATAGTTATTTAGTAGTTTTTAAAAATGTTTTTGAGTTTTTTATATAAAAAACAACTCAAAAATAAAATGACAAGTTTGGTTCCGTCATAAATACTAAAAGTTTGCGACGGATTTGTGAAAGCCTTGAATTTGTTTTTTTTGTATTTTTAGATTATAAAATGGAAAAATTGCTATAAAAACACGGATTCTCTCATTTAATGTAGGTGTTATCAATTTGGTCAAGTAAGAGGTTATACGCGTATCAATTTTGTCAAGTAAGAGGTTATACGCGTGTGTTTATAGACACGGTCATGTGCGTTATAATATGTTTACAAACAAGTTTAATAAACATGAAATATCGTTTATTATGCAACCACATTTTCCACATGCGTTTTATTTTTTGTTCATTTTAATTGTGTTTGTATAGTCATTTAATAGGTTTTAAAAATTTTTGAGTTTTTGATATAAAAAACAATTCAAAAATAAAATCAAAAGTTTGGGTCCGTCGCAAATCTGTCACAAATACTATAAGTTTGCGACAGATTTGTGTGGGAGTTGAATTTGTTTATTGCATTTTTCGATTAAAATATAGTAGAATTGCACCAAAAAACACATATTCTCTCATTTAATGTAAGTGTTATCAACTTGGTGAAATAAGAGGTTTTACACGTGTGTCAATAGAAACGCTCCTGTTCGTAATAACAGGTTTACAAACAAGATTTATAAAATTGAAATGTCGTTTATCATGCAACGATATGTTCGATATACGCGCATAATTTTTTGTTCATTTTATTTGTGTTTGTATAGTCATTTAATACATTTTAGAAGGTTTATTAGTTTTTTATATAAAAAAGCAATTCAAAAATAAAACAACAAGTTTGGGTCCGTCACAAATACTATAAGTCTCGACGGATTTGTGACGGCGTTGAATTTGTTTTTTGTATTTTTAGAATAAAAATTGGTAAAATTACACTAACAAACACCTATTCTCTCATTTAATATATGTGTTATCCATTTGGTGAAATAAGAGGTTCTACACGTATGTTTATTGAACCGACCGTGGATATTTTATTATGTTTATAAACAAGTTTTCTAAACTTGAAATATCCTTTTAACATGCAACGACATGCTCGACATATGTGTATAATTTTTTCTATATTTTATCGGTGTTTGTATAGTTATTTAGTAGTTTTTAAAAATGTTTTTGAGTTTTTTATATAAAAAACAACTCAAAAATAAAATGACAAGTTTGGTTCCGTCATAAATACAATAAGTTTGCGATGGATTTGTGAAAGCCTTGAATTTGTTTTTATGTATTTTTAGATTATAAAATGGAAAAATTGCACTAAAAACACGGATTCTCTCATTTAATGTAGGTGTTATCAATTTGGTCAATTAAGAGGTTATACGCGCGTGTTTATAGACACGGTCATGTGCGTTATAATATGTTTACAAACAAGTTTAATAAACTTGAAATATCGTTTATTCTGCAACGACATTTTCGACATATGCGTTTTATTTTTTGTTCATTTTAATTGTATTTGTGTAGTCATTTAATCGGTTTTTAAAAAGTTTGAGTTTTGATATAAAAAACAATTCAAAAATAAAATGAAAAGTTTGTATCCGTCGCAAATCTGTCACAAATACTATAAGTTTGCGACAGATATGTGTGGAAGTTGAATTTGTTTTTTGCATTTTTCGATTAAAATATAGTAGAATTGCACCAAAAAACATATATTCTCTCATTTAATGTAAGTGTTATCAACTTGGTGAAATAAGAGGTTTTACACGTGTGTCAATAGAAACGCTCCTGTTCGTAATAACAGGTTTACAAACAAGATTTATAAAATTGAAATGTCGTTTATTATGCAACGATATGTTCGATATACGCGCATAATTTTTTGTTCATTTTATTTGTGTTTCTATAGTCATTTAATACATTTTAGAAGGTTTATTAGTTTTTTATATAAAAAAGCAATTCAAAAAAAAACAACAAGTTTGGGTCCGTCACAAATACTATAAGTCTCGACGGATTTGTGACGGCGTTGAATTTGTTTTTTGTATTTTTAGAATAAAAATTGGTAAAATTACACTAACAAACACCTATTCTCTCATTTAATATATGTGTTATCCATTTGGTGAAATAAGAGGTTCTACACGTATGTTTATTGAACCGACCGTGGATGTTTTATTATGTTTATAAACAAGTTTTCTAAAATTGAAATATCCTTTTAACATGCAACGACATTCTCGATATATGCGTATAATTTTTTCTATATTTTATCCGTGTTAGTATAGTTATTTAGTAGTTTTTTAAAATGTTTTTGAGTTTTTATATAAAAAACAACTCAAAAATAAAATGACAAGTTTGGTTGCGTCATAAATACTAAAAGTTTGCGACGGATTTGTGTAAGTCTTGAATTTGTTTTTTTTGTATTTTTAAATTATAAAATGGAAAAATTGCACTAAAAACACCGATTCTCTCATTTAATGTAGGTGTTATCAATTTGGTCAATTAAGAGGTTATACGCGTGTGTTTATAGACACGGTCATGTGCGTTATAATATATTTACAAACAAGTTTAATAAACTTGAAATATCGTTTATTCTGCAACGACATTTTCGACATATGCGTTTTATTTTTTGTTCATTTTAATTGTGTTTGTGTAGTTATTTAATCGGTTTTAAAAAAGTTTGAGTTTTTGATATAAAAAACAATTCAAAAATAAAATCAAAAGTTTGGGTCCGTCGCAAATCTGTCACAAATACTATAAGTTTGCGATAGATTTGTGTGGGAGTTGAATTTGTTTTTTGCATTTTTCGATTAAAATATAGTAGAATTGCACAAAAAACACAGATTCTCTCATTTAATGTAAGTGTTATCAACTTGGTGAAATAAGAGGTTTTACACGTGTGTCAATAGAAACGCTCCTGTTCGTAATAACAGGTTTACAAACAAGATTTATAAAATTGAAATGTCGTTTATCATGCAACGATATGTTCGATATATGCGCATAATTTTTTGTTCATTTTATTTGTGTTTGTATAGTCATTTAATACATTTTAGAAGGTTTATTAGTTTTTTATATAAAAAAGCAATTCAAAAATAAAACAAGTTTGGGTCCGTCACAAATACTATAAGTCTCGACGGATTTGTGACGGCGTTGAATTTGTTTTTTGTATTTTTAGAATAAAAATTGGTAAAATTACACTAACAAACACCTATTCTCTCATTTAATATATGTGTTATCCATTTGGTGAAATAAGAGGTTCTACACGTATGTTTATTAAACCGACCGTGGATGTTTTATTATGTTTATAAACAAGTTTTCTAAACTTGAAATATCCCTTTAACATGCAACGACATGCTCGACATATGCGTATAATTTTTTCTATACTTTATCCGTGTTTGTATAGTTATTTAGTAGTTTTTAAAAATGTTTTTGAGTTTTTTATATAAAAAACAACTCAAAAATAAAATGACAAGTTTGGTTCCGTCATAAATACTAAAAGTTTGCGACGGATTTGTGAAAGCCTTGAATTTGTTTTTTTTGTATTTTTAGATTATAAAATGGAAAAATTGCTATAAAAACACGGATTCTCTCATTTAATGTAGGTGTTATCAATTTGGTCAAGTAAGAGGTTATACGCGTATCAATTTTGTCAAGTAAGAGGTTATACGCGTGTGTTTATAGACACGGTCATGTGCGTTATAATATGTTTACAAACAAGTTTAATAAACATGAAATATCGTTTATTATGCAACCACATTTTCCACATGCGTTTTATTTTTTGTTCATTTTAATTGTGTTTGTATAGTCATTTAATAGGTTTTAAAAATTTTTGAGTTTTTGATATAAAAAACAATTCAAAAATAAAATCAAAAGTTTGGGTCCGTCGCAAATCTGTCACAAATACTATAAGTTTGCGACAGATTTGTGTGGGAGTTGAATTTGTTTATTGCATTTTTCGATTAAAATATAGTAGAATTGCACCAAAAAACACATATTCTCTCATTTAATGTAAGTGTTATCAACTTGGTGAAATAAGAGGTTTTACACGTGTGTCAATAGAAACGCTCCTGTTCGTAATAACAGGTTTACAAACAAGATTTATAAAATTGAAATGTCGTTTATCATGCAACGATATGTTCGATATACGCGCATAATTTTTTGTTCATTTTATTTGTGTTTGTATAGTCATTTAATACATTTTAGAAGGTTTATTAGTTTTTTATATAAAAAAGCAATTCAAAAATAAAACAACAAGTTTGGGTCCGTCACAAATACTATAAGTCTCGACGGATTTGTGACGGCGTTGAATTTGTTTTTTGTATTTTTAGAATAAAAATTGGTAAAATTACACTAACAAACACCTATTCTCTCATTTAATATATGTGTTATCCATTTGGTGAAATAAGAGGTTCTACACGTATGTTTATTGAACCGACCGTGGATATTTTATTATGTTTATAAACAAGTTTTCTAAACTTGAAATATCCTTTTAACATGCAACGACATGCTCGACATATGTGTATAATTTTTTCTATATTTTATCGGTGTTTGTATAGTTATTTAGTAGTTTTTAAAAATGTTTTTGAGTTTTTTATATAAAAAACAACTCAAAAATAAAATGACAAGTTTGGTTCCGTCATAAATACAATAAGTTTGCGATGGATTTGTGAAAGCCTTGAATTTGTTTTTATGTATTTTTAGATTATAAAATGGAAAAATTGCACTAAAAACACGGATTCTCTCATTTAATGTAGGTGTTATCAATTTGGTCAATTAAGAGGTTATACGCGCGTGTTTATAGACACGGTCATGTGCGTTATAATATGTTTACAAACAAGTTTAATAAACTTGAAATATCGTTTATTCTGCAACGACATTTTCGACATATGCGTTTTATTTTTTGTTCATTTTAATTGTATTTGTGTAGTCATTTAATCGGTTTTTAAAAAGTTTGAGTTTTGATATAAAAAACAATTCAAAAATAAAATGAAAAGTTTGTATCCGTCGCAAATCTGTCACAAATACTATAAGTTTGCGACAGATATGTGTGGAAGTTGAATTTGTTTTTTGCATTTTTCGATTAAAATATAGTAGAATTGCACCAAAAAACATATATTCTCTCATTTAATGTAAGTGTTATCAACTTGGTGAAATAAGAGGTTTTACACGTGTGTCAATAGAAACGCTCCTGTTCGTAATAACAGGTTTACAAACAAGATTTATAAAATTGAAATGTCGTTTATTATGCAACGATATGTTCGATATACGCGCATAATTTTTTGTTCATTTTATTTGTGTTTCTATAGTCATTTAATACATTTTAGAAGGTTTATTAGTTTTTTATATAAAAAAGCAATTCAAAAAAAAACAACAAGTTTGGGTCCGTCACAAATACTATAAGTCTCGACGGATTTGTGACGGCGTTGAATTTGTTTTTTGTATTTTTAGAATAAAAATTGGTAAAATTACACTAACAAACACCTATTCTCTCATTTAATATATGTGTTATCCATTTGGTGAAATAAGAGGTTCTACACGTATGTTTATTGAACCGACCGTGGATGTTTTATTATGTTTATAAAGAAGTTTTCTAAAATTGAAATATCCCTTTAACATGCAACGACATGCTCGACATATGCGTATAATTTTTTCTATATTTTATCCGTGTTTGTATAGTTATTTAGTAGTTTTTAAAAATGTTTTTGAGTTTTTTATATAAAAAACAACTCAAAAATAAAATGACAAGTTTGGTTCCGTCATAAATACTAAAAGTTTGCGACGGATTTGTGAAAGCCTTGAATTTGTTTTTTTTGTATTTTTAGATTATAAAATGGAAAAATTGCTATAAAAACACGGATTCTCTCATTTAATGTAGGTGTTATCAATTTGGTCAAGTAAGAGGTTATACGCGTATCAATTTTGTCAAGTAAGAGGTTATACGCGTGTGTTTATAGACACGGTCATGTGCGTTATAATATGTTTACAAACAAGTTTAATAAACATGAAATATCGTTTATTATGCAACCACATTTTCCACATGCGTTTTATTTTTTGTTCATTTTAATTGTGTTTGTATAGTCATTTAATAGGTTTTAAAAATTTTTGAGTTTTTGATATAAAAAACAATTCAAAAATAAAATCAAAAGTTTGGGTCCGTCGCAAATCTGTCACAAATACTATAAGTTTGCGACAGATTTGTGTGGGAGTTGAATTTGTTTATTGCATTTTTCGATTAAAATATAGTAGAATTGCACCAAAAAACACATATTCTCTCATTTAATGTAAGTGTTATCAACTTGGTGAAATAAGAGGTTTTACACGTGTGTCAATAGAAACGCTCCTGTTCGTAATAACAGGTTTACAAACAAGATTTATAAAATTGAAATGTCGTTTATCATGCAACGATATGTTCGATATACGCGCATAATTTTTTGTTCATTTTATTTGTGTTTGTATAGTCATTTAATACATTTTAGAAGGTTTATTAGTTTTTTATATAAAAAAGCAATTCAAAAATAAAACAACAAGTTTGGGTCCGTCACAAATACTATAAGTCTCGACGGATTTGTGACGGCGTTGAATTTGTTTTTTGTATTTTTAGAATAAAAATTGGTAAAATTACACTAACAAACACCTATTCTCTCATTTAATATATGTGTTATCCATTTGGTGAAATAAGAGGTTCTACACGTATGTTTATTGAACCGACCGTGGATATTTTATTATGTTTATAAACAAGTTTTCTAAACTTGAAATATCCTTTTAACATGCAACGACATGCTCGACATATGTGTATAATTTTTTCTATATTTTATCGGTGTTTGTATAGTTATTTAGTAGTTTTTAAAAATGTTTTTGAGTTTTTTATATAAAAAACAACTCAAAAATAAAATGACAAGTTTGGTTCCGTCATAAATACAATAAGTTTGCGATGGATTTGTGAAAGCCTTGAATTTGTTTTTATGTATTTTTAGATTATAAAATGGAAAAATTGCACTAAAAACACGGATTCTCTCATTTAATGTAGGTGTTATCAATTTGGTCAATTAAGAGGTTATACGCGCGTGTTTATAGACACGGTCATGTGCGTTATAATATGTTTACAAACAAGTTTAATAAACTTGAAATATCGTTTATTCTGCAACGACATTTTCGACATATGCGTTTTATTTTTTGTTCATTTTAATTGTATTTGTGTAGTCATTTAATCGGTTTTTAAAAAGTTTGAGTTTTGATATAAAAAACAATTCAAAAATAAAATGAAAAGTTTGTATCCGTCGCAAATCTGTCACAAATACTATAAGTTTGCGACAGATATGTGTGGAAGTTGAATTTGTTTTTTGCATTTTTCGATTAAAATATAGTAGAATTGCACCAAAAAACATATATTCTCTCATTTAATGTAAGTGTTATCAACTTGGTGAAATAAGAGGTTTTACACGTGTGTCAATAGAAACGCTCCTGTTCGTAATAACAGGTTTACAAACAAGATTTATAAAATTGAAATGTCGTTTATTATGCAACGATATGTTCGATATACGCGCATAATTTTTTGTTCATTTTATTTGTGTTTCTATAGTCATTTAATACATTTTAGAAGGTTTATTAGTTTTTTATATAAAAAAGCAATTCAAAAAAAAACAACAAGTTTGGGTCCGTCACAAATACTATAAGTCTCGACGGATTTGTGACGGCGTTGAATTTGTTTTTTGTATTTTTAGAATAAAAATTGGTAAAATTACACTAACAAACACCTATTCTCTCATTTAATATATGTGTTATCCATTTGGTGAAATAAGAGGTTCTACACGTATGTTTATTGAACCGACCGTGGATGTTTTATTATGTTTATAAAGAAGTTTTCTAAAATTGAAATATCCCTTTAACATGCAACGACATGCTCGACATATGCGTATAATTTTTTCTATATTTTATCCGTGTTTGTATAGTTATTTAGTAGTTTTTAAAAATGTTTTTGAGTTTTTTATATAAAAAACAACTCAAAAATAAAATGACAAGTTTGGTTCCGTCATAAATACTAAAAGTTTGCGACGGATTTGTGTAAGCCTTGACTTTGTTTTTTTTTGTATTTTTAAATTATAAAATGGAAAAATTGCACTAAAAACACGGATTCTCTCATTTAATGTAGGTGTTATCAATTTGGTCAATTAAGAGGTTATACGCGTATCAATTTGGTCAAGTAAGAGGATATACGCGTGTGTTTATAGACACGGTCATGTGCGTTATAATATGTTTACAAACAAGTTTAATAAATATGAAATATTGTTTATTATGCAACCACATTTTCCACATGCGTTTTATTTTTTGTTCATTTTAATTGTGTTTGTATAGTCATTTAATAGGTTTTAAAATTTTTTGAGTTTTTGATATAAAAAACAATTCAAAAATAAAATCAAAAGTTTGGGTCCGTCGCAAATCTGTCACAAATACTATAAGTTTGCGACAGATTTGTGTGGGAGTTGAATTTGTTTTTCGCATTTTTCGATTAAAATATAGTAGAATTGCACCAAAAAACACATATTCTCTCATTTAATGTAAGTGTTATCAACTTGGTGAAATAAGAGGTTTTACACGTGTGTCAATAGAAACGCTCCTGTTCGTAATAACAGGTTTACAAACAAGATTTATAAAATTGAAATGTCGTTTATCATGCAACGATATGTTCGATATACGCGCATAATTTTTTGTTCATTTTATTTGTGTTTGTATAGTCATTTAATACATTTTAGAAGGTTTATTAGTTTTTTATATAAAAAAGCAATTCAAAAATAAAACAACAAGTTTGGGTCCGTCACAAATACTATAAGTCTCGACGGATTTGTGACGGATTCTCTCATTTAATGTAGGTGTTATCAATTTGGTCAATTAAGAGGTTATACGCGTGTGTTTATAGACACGGTCATGTGCGTTATAATATGTCTACAAACAAGTTTAATAAACTTGAAATATCGTTTATTCTGCAACCACATTTTGCACATATACGTTTTATTTTTTGTTCATTTTAATTGTGTTTGTGTAGTTATTTAATCGGTTTTAAAAAAGTTTGAGTTTTTGATATAAAAAACAATTCAAAAATAAAATCAAAAGTTTGGGTCCGTCGCAAATCTGTCATAAATACTATAAGTTTGCGACAGATTTGTGTGGGAGTTGAATTTGTTTTTTGCATTTTTCGATTAAAATATAGTAGAATTGCACAAAAAACACATATTCTCTCATTTAATGTAAGTGTTATCAACTTGGTGAAATAAGAGGTTTTACACGTGTGTCAATAGAAACGCTCCTGTTCGTAATAACAGGTTTACAAACAAGATTTATAAAATTGAAATGTCGTTTATCATGCAACGATATGTTCGATATATGCGCATAATTTTTTGTTCATTTTATTTGTGTTTGTATAGACATTTAATACATTTTAGAAGTTTTATTTGTTTTTTATATAAAAAAGCAATTCAAAAATAAAACAACAAGTTTGGGTCCGTCACAAATACTATAAGTCTCGACGGACTTGTGACGGCGTTGAATTTGTTTTTTGTATTTCTAGAATAAAAATTGGTAAAATTACACTAACAAACACCTATTCTCTCATTTAATATATGTGTTATCCATTTGGTGAAATAAGAGGTTCTACACGTATGTTTATTAAACCGACCGTGGATGTTTTATTATGTTTATAAACAAGTTTTCTAAACTTGAAATATCCCTTTAACATGCAACGACATGCTCGACATATGCGTATAATTTTTTCTATACTTTATCCGTGTTTGTATAGTTATTTAGTAGTTTTTAAAAATGTTTTTGAGTTTTTTATATAAAAAACAACTCAAAAATAAAATGACAAGTTTGGTTCCGTCATAAATACTAAAAGTTTGCGACGGATTTGTGAAAGCCTTGAATTTGTTTTTTTTGTATTTTTAGATTATAAAATGGAAAAATTGATCTAAAAACACGGATTCTCTCATTTAATGTAGGTGTTATCAATTTGGTCAAGTAAGAGGTTATACGCGTATCAATTTGGTCAAGTAAGAGGATATACGCGTGTGTTTATAGACACGGTCATGTGCGTTATAATATGTCTACAAACAAGTTTAATAAACTTGAAATATCGTTTATTCTGCAACCACATTTTGCACATATGCGTTTTATTTTTTGTTCATTTTAATTGTGTTTGTGTAGTTATTTAATCGGTTTTAAAAAAGTTTGAGTTTTTGATATAAAAAACAATTCAAAAATAAAATCAAAAGTTTGGGTCCGTCGCAAATCTGTCATAAATACTATAAGTTTGCGACAGATTTGTGTGGGAGTTGAATTTGTTTTTTGCATTTTTCGATTAAAATATAGTAGAATTGCACAAAAAACACATATTCTCTCATTTAATGTAAGTGTTATCAACTTGGTGAAATAAGAGGTTTTACACGTGTGTCAATAGAAACGCTCATGTTCGTAATAACAGGTTTACAAACAAGATTTATAAAATTGAAATGTCGTTTATCATGCAACGATATGTTCGATATATGCGCATAATTTTTTGTTCATTTTATTTGTGTTTGTATAGTCATTTAATACATTTTAGAAGGTTTATTAGTTTTTTATATAAAAAAGCAATTCAAAAATAAAACAACAAGTTTGGGTCCGTCACAAATACTATAAGTCTCGACGGATTTTTGACGGCGTTGAATTTGTTTTTTGTATTTTTAGAATAAAAATTGGTAAAATTACACTAACAAACACCTATTCTATCATTTAATATATGTGTTATCCATTTGGTGAAATAAGAGGTTCTACACGTATGTTTATTGAACCGACCGTGGATGTTTTATTATGTTTATAAACAAGTTTTCTAAAATTGAAATATCCTTTTAACATGCAACGACATGCTCGACATATGCGTATTATTTTTTCTATATTTTATCCGTGTTTGTATAGTTATTTAGTAGTTTTTAAAAATGTTTTTGAGATATATATAAAAAACAACTCAAAAATAAAATGACAAGTTTGGTTGCGTCATAAATACTAAAAGTTTGCGACGGATTTGTGTAAGTCTTGAATTTGTTTTTTTTGTATTTTTAAATTATAAAATGGAAAAATTGCACTAAAAACACGGATTCTCTCATTTAATGTAGGTGTTATCAATTTGGTCAATTAAGAGGTTATACGCGTGTGTTTATAGACACGGTCATGTGCGTTATAATATGTCTACAAACAAGTTTAATAAACTTGAAATATCGTTTATTCTGCAACCACATTTTGCACATATACGTTTTATTTTTTGTTCATTTTAATTGTGTTTGTGTAGTTATTTAATCGGTTTTAAAAAAGTTTGAGTTTTTGATATAAAAAACAATTCAAAAATAAAATCAAAAGTTTGGGTCCGTCGCAAATCTGTCACAAATACTATAAGTTTGCGATAGATTTGTGTGGGAGTTGAATTTGTTTTTTGCATTTTTCGATTAAAATATAGTAGAATTGCACCAAAAAACACATATTCTCTCATTTAATGTAAGTGTTATCAACTTGGTGAAATAAGAGGTTTTACACGTGTGTCAATAGAAACGCTCCTGTTCGTAATAACAGGTTTACAAACAAGATTTATAAAATTGAAATGTCGTTTATCATGCAACGATATGTTCGATATATGCGCATAATTTTTTGTTCATTTTATTTGTGTTTGTATAGACATTTAATACATTTTAGAAGTTTTATTTGTTTTTTATATAAAAAAGCAATTCAAAAATAAAACAACAAGTTTGGGTCCGTCACAAATACTATAAGTCTCGACGGACTTGTGACGGCGTTGAATTTGTTTTTTGTATTTCTAGAATAAAAATTGGTAAAATTACACTAACAAACACCTATTCTCTCATTTAATATATGTGTTATCTATTTGGTGAAATAAGAGGTTCTACACGTATGTTTATTAAACCGACCGTGGATGTTTTATTATGTTTATAAACAAGTTTTCTAAACTTGAAATATCCCTTTAACATGCAACGACATGCTCGACATATGCGTATAATTTTTTCTATACTTTATCCGTGTTTGTATAGTTATTTACTAGTTTTTAAAAATGTTTTTGAGTTTTTTATATAAAAATCAACTCAAAAATAAAATGACAAGTTTGGTTCCGTCATAAATACTAAAAGTTTGCGACGGATTTGTGAAAGCCTTGAATTTGTTTTTTTTGTATTTTTAGATTATAAAATGGAAAAATTGCTCTAAAAACACGGAATCTCTCATTTAATGTAGGTGTTATCAATTTGGTCAAGTAAGAGGTTATACGCGTGTGTTTATAGACACGGTCATGTGCGTTATAATATGTTTACAAACAAGTTTAATAAACATGAAATATCGTTTATTATGCAACCACATTTTCCACATGCGTTTTATTTTTTGTTCATTTTAATTGTGTTTGTATAGTCATTTAATAGGTTTTAAAAATTTTTGAGTTTTTGATATAAAAAACAATTCAAAAATAAAATCAAAAGTTTGGGTCCGTCGCAAATCTGTCACAAATACTATAAGTTTGCGACAGATTTGTGTGGGAGTTGAATTTGTTTTTTGCATTTTTCGATTAAAATATAGTAGAATTGCACCAAAAAACACATATTCTCTCATTTAATGTAAGTGTTATCAACTTGGTGAAATAAGAGGTTTTACACGTGTGTCAATAGAAACGCTCCTGTTCGTAATAACAGGTTTACAAACAAGATTTATAAAATTGAAATGTCGTTTATCATGCAACGATATGTTCGATATACGCGCATAATTTTTTGTTCATTTTATTTGTGTTTGTATAGTCATTTAATACATTTTAGAAGGTTTATTAGTTTTTTATATAAAAAAGCAATTCAAAAATAAAACAACAAGTTTGGGTCCGTCACAAATACTATAAGTCTCGACGGATTTGTGACGGCGTTGAATTTGTTTTTTGTATTTTTAGAATAAAAATTAGTAAAATTACACTAACAAACACCTATTCTCTCATTTAATATATGTGTTATCCATTTGGTGAAATAAGAGGTTCTACACGTATGTTTATTGAACCGACCGTGGATGTTTTATTATGTTTATAAACAAGTTTTCTAAAATTGAAATATCCTTTTTACAAGCAACGACATGCTCGACATATGCGTATAATTTTTTCTATATTTTATCCGTGTTTGTATAGTTATTTAGTAGTTTTTAAAAATGTTTTTGAGTTTTTATATAAAAAACAACTCAAAAATAAAATGACAAGTTTGGTTCCGTCATAAATACTAAAAGTTTGCGACGGATTTGTGTAAGCCTTGACTTTGTTTTTTTTTGTATTTTTAAATTATAAAATGGAAAAATTGCACTAAAAACACGGATTCTCTCATTTAATGTAGGTGTTATCAATTTGGTCAATTAAGAGGTTATACGCGTGTGTTTATAGACACGGTCATGTGCGTTATAATATGTCTACAAACAAGTTTAATAAACTTGAAATATCGTTTATTCTGCAACCACATTTTGCACATATGCGTTTTATTTTTTGTTCATTTTAATTGTGTTTGTGTAGTTATTTAATCGGTTTTAAAAAAGTTTGAGTTTTTGATATAAAAAACAATTCAAAAATAAAATCAAAAGTTTGGGTCCGTCGCAAATCTGTCATAAATACTATAAGTTTGCGACAGATTTGTGTGGGAGTTGAATTTGTTTTTTGCATTTTTCGATTAAAATATAGTAGAATTGCACAAAAAACACATATTCTCTCATTTAATGTAAGTGTTATCAACTTGGTGAAATAAGAGGTTTTACACGTGTGTCAATAGAAACGCTCATGTTCGTAATAACAGGTTTACAAACAAGATTTATAAAATTGAAATGTCGTTTATCATGCAACGATATGTTCGATATATGCGCATAATTTTTTGTTCATTTTATTTGTGTTTGTATAGTCATTTAATACATTTTAGAAGGTTTATTAGTTTTTTATATAAAAAAGCAATTCAAAAATAAAACAACAAGTTTGGGTCCGTCACAAATACTATAAGTCTCGACGGATTTTTGACGGCGTTGAATTTGTTTTTTGTATTTTTAGAATAAAAATTAGTAAAATTACACTAACAAACACCTATTCTCTCATTTAATATGTGTTATCCATTTGGTGAAATAAGAGGTTCTACACGTATGTTTATTGAACCGACCGTGGATGTTTTATTATGTTTATAAACAAGTTTTCTAAAATTGAAATATCCTTTTTACAAGCAACGACATGCTCGACATATGCGTATAATTTTTTCTATATTTTATCCGTGTTTGTATAGTTATTTAGTAGTTTTTAAAAATGTTTTTGAGTTTTTATATAAAAAACAACTCAAAAATAAAATGACAAGTTTGGTTCCGTCATAAATACTAAAAGTTTGCGACGGATTTGTGTAAGCCTTGACTTTGTTTTTTTTTGAATTTTTAAATTATAAAATGGAAAAATTGCACTAAAAACACGGATTCTCTCATTTAATGTAGGTGTTATCAATTTGGTCAATTAAGAGGTTATACGCGTGTGTTTATAGACACGGTCATGTGCGTTATAATATGTCTACAAACAAGTTTAATAAACTTGAAATATCGTTTATTCTGCAACCACATTTTGCACATATGCGTTTTATTTTTTGTTCATTTTAATTGTGTTTGTGTAGTTATTTAATCGGTTTTAAAAAAGTTTGAGTTTTTGATATAAAAAACAATTCAAAAATAAAATCAAAAGTTTGGGTCCGTCGCAAATCTGTCATAAATACTATAAGTTTGCGACAGATTTGTGTGGGAGTTGAATTTGTTTTTTGCATTTTTCGATTAAAATATAGTAGAATTGCACAAAAAACACATATTCTCTCATTTAATGTAAGTGTTATCAACTTGGTGAAATAAGAGGTTTTACACGTGTGTCAATAGAAACGCTCATGTTCGTAATAACAGGTTTACAAACAAGATTTATAAAATTGAAATGTCGTTTATCATGCAACGATATGTTCGATATATGCGCATAATTTTTTGTTCATTTTATTTGTGTTTGTATAGTCATTTAATACATTTTAGAAGGTTTATTAGTTTTTTATATAAAAAAGCAATTCAAAAATAAAACAACAAGTTTGGGTCCGTCACAAATACTATAAGTCTCGACGGATTTTTGACGGCGTTGAATTTGTTTTTTGTATTTTTAGAATAAAAATTGGTAAAATTACACTAACAAACACCTATTCTATCATTTAATATATGTGTTATCCATTTGGTGAAATAAGAGGTTCTACACGTATGTTTATTGAACCGACCGTGGATGTTTTATTATGTTTATAAACAAGTTTTCTAAAATTGAAATATCCTTTTAACATGCAACGACATGCTCGACATATGCGTATTATTTTTTCTATATTTTATCCGTGTTTGTATAGTTATTTAGTAGTTTTTAAAAATGTTTTTGAGATATATATAAAAAACAACTCAAAAATAAAATGACAAGTTTGGTTGCGTCATAAATACTAAAAGTTTGCGACGGATTTGTGTAAGTCTTGAATTTGTTTTTTTTGTATTTTTAAATTATAAAATGGAAAAATTGCACTAAAAACACGGATTCTCTCATTTAATGTAGGTGTTATCAATTTGGTCAATTAAGAGGTTATACGCGTGTGTTTATAGACACGGTCATGTGCGTTATAATATGTCTACAAACAAGTTTAATAAACTTGAAATATCGTTTATTCTGCAACCACATTTTGCACATATGCGTTTTATTTTTTGTTCATTTTAATTGTGTTTGTGTAGTTATTTAATCGGTATTAAAAAAGTTTGAGTTTTTGATATAAAAAACAATTCAAAAATAAAATCAAAAGTTTGGGTCCGTCGCAAATCTGTCATAAATACTATAAGTTTGCGACAGATTTGTGTGGGAGTTGAATTTGTTTTTTGCATTTTTCGATTAAAATATAGTAGAATTGCACAAAAAACACATATTCTCTCATTTAATGTAAGTGTTATCAACTTGGTGAAATAAGAGGTTTTACACGTGTGTCAATAGAAACGCTCATGTTCGTAATAACAGGTTTACAAACAAGATTTATAAAATTGAAATGTCGTTTATCATGCAACGATATGTTCGATATATGCGCATAATTTTTTGTTCATTTTATTTGTGTTTGTATAGTCATTTAATACATTTTAGAAGGTTTATTAGTTTTTTATATAAAAAAGCAATTCAAAAATAAAACAACAAGTTTGGGTCCGTCACAAATACTATAAGTCTCGACGGATTTTTGACGGCGTTGAATTTGTTTTTTGTATTTTTAGAATAAAAATTGGTAAAATTACACTAACAAACACCTATTCTATCATTTAATATATGTGTTATCCATTTGGTGAAATAAGAGGTTCTACACGTATGTTTATTGAACCGACCGTGGATGTTTTATTATGTTTATAAATAAGTTTTCTAAAATTGAAATATCCTTTTAACATGCAACGACATGCTCGACATATGCGTATTATTTTTTCTATATTTTATCCGTGTTTGTATAGTTATTTAGTAGTTTTTAAAAATGTTTTTGAGTTTTTATATAAAAAACAACTCAAAAATAAAATGACAAGTTTGGTTGCGTCATAAATACTAAAAGTTTGCGACGGATTTGTGTAAGTCTTGAATTTGTTTTTTTTGTATTTTTAAATTATAAAATGGAAAAATTGCACTAAAAACACGGATTCTCTCATTTAATGTAGGTGTTATCAATTTGGTCAATTAAGAGGTTATACGCGTGTGTTTATAGACACGGTCATGTGCGTTATAATATGTTTACAAACAAGTTTAA
Source organism: Dittrichia graveolens (assembly GCA_038502395.1). Taxonomy (NCBI): domain Eukaryota; kingdom Viridiplantae; phylum Streptophyta; class Magnoliopsida; order Asterales; family Asteraceae; genus Dittrichia; species Dittrichia graveolens. The sequence goes on along the minus strand of JARJIL010000068.1, from coordinate 33,141 downwards.
TAAACTTGAAATATCGTTTATTCTGCAACCACATTTTGCGCATATACGTTTTATTTTTTGTTCATTTTAATTGTGTTTGTGTAGTTATTTAATCGGTTTTAAAAAAGTTTGAGTTTTTGATATAAAAAACAATTCAAAAATAAAATCAAAAGTTTGGGTCCGTCGCAAATCTGTCACAAATACTATAAGTTTGCGATAGATTTGTGTGGGAGTTGAATTTGTTTTTTGCATTTTTCGATTAAAATATAGTAGAATTGCACCAAAAAACACATATTCTCTCATTTAATGTAAGTGTTATCAACTTGGTGAAATAAGAGGTTTTACACGTGTGTCAATAGAAACGCTCCTGTTCGTAATAACAGGTTTACAAACAAGATTTATAAAATTGAAATGTCGTTTATCATGCAACGATATGTTCGATATATGCGCATAATTTTTTGTTCATTTTATTTGTGTTTGTATAGACATTTAATACATTTTAGAAGTTTTATTTGTTTTTTATATAAAAAAGCAATTCAAAAATAAAACAACAAGTTTGGGTCCGTCACAAATACTATAAGTCTCGACGGACTTGTGACGGCGTTGAATTTGTTTTTTGTATTTCTAGAATAAAAATTGGTAAAATTACACTAACAAAAACCTATTCTCTCATTTAATATATGTGTTATCCATTTGGTGAAATAAGAGGTTCTACACGTATGTTTATTAAACCGACCGTGGATGTTTTATTATGTTTATAAACAAGTTTTCTAAACTTGAAATATCCCTTTAACATGCAACGACATGCTCGACATATGCGTATAATTTTTTCTATACTTTATCCGTGTTTGTATAGTTATTTAGTAGTTTTTAAAAATGTTTTTGAGTTTTTTATATAAAAAACAACTCAAAAATAAAATGACAAGTTTGGTTCCGTCATAAATACTAAAAGTTTGCGACGGATTTGTGAAAGCCTTGAATTTGTTTTTTTTGTATTTTTAGATTATAAAATGGAAAAATTGCTATAAAAACACGGATTCTCTCATTTAATGTAGGTGTTATCAATTTGGTCAAGTAAGAGGTTATACGCGTATCAATTTGGTCAAGTAAGAGGTTATACGCGTGTGTTTATAGACACGGTCATGTGCGTTATAATATGTTTACAAACAAGTTTAATAAACATGAAATATCGTTTATTATGCAACCACATTTTCCACATGCGTTTTATTTTTTGTTCATTTTAATTGTGTTTGTATAGTCATTTAATAGGTTTTAAAAATTTTTGAGTTTTTGATATAAAAAACAATTCAAAAATAAAATCAAAAGTTTGGGTCCGTCGCAAATCTGTCACAAATACTATAAGTTTGCGACAGATTTGTGTGGGAGTTGAATTTGTTTTTTGCATTTTTCGATTAAAATATAGTAGAATTGCACCAAAAAACACATATTCTCTCATTTAATGTAAGTGTTATCAACTTGGTGAAATAAGAGGTTTTACACGTGTGTCAATAGAAACGCTCATGTTCGTAATAACAGGTTTACAAACAAGATTTATAAAATTGAAATGTCGTTTATCATGCAACGATATGTTCGATATACGCGCATAATTTTTTGTTCATTTTATTTGTGTTTGTATAGTCATTTAATACATTTTAGAAGGTTTATTAGTTTTTTATATAAAAAAGCAATTCAAAAATAAAACAACAAGTTTGGGTCCGTCACAAATACTATAAGTCTCGACGGATTTTTGACGGCGTTGAATTTGTTTTTTGTATTTTTAGAATAAAAATTGGTAAAATTACACTAACAAACACCTATTCTATCATTTAATATATGTGTTATCCATTTGGTGAAATAAGAGGTTCTACACGTATGTTTATTGAACCGACCGTGGATGTTTTATTATGTTTATAAATAAGTTTTCTAAAATTGAAATATCCTTTTAACATGCAACGACATGCTCGACATATGCGTATTATTTTTTCTATACTTTATCCGTGTTTGTATAGTTATTTAGTAGTTTTTAAAAATGTTTTTGAGTTTTTATATAAAAAACAACTCAAAAATAAAATGACAAGTTTGGTTGCGTCATAAATACTAAAAGTTTGCGACGGATTTGTGTAAGTCTTGAATTTGTTTTTTTTGTATTTTTAAATTATAAAATGGAAAAATTGCACTAAAAACACGGATTCTCTCATTTAATGTAGGTGTTATCAATTTGGTCAATTAAGAGGTTATACGCGTGTGTTTATAGACACGGTCATGTGCGTTATAATATGTTTACAAACAAGTTTAATAAACTTGAAATATCGTTTATTCTGCAACCACATTTTGCGCATATACGTTTTATTTTTTGTTCATTTTAATTGTGTTTGTGTAGTTATTTAATCGGTTTTAAAAAAGTTTGAGTTTTTGATATAAAAAACAATTCAAAAATAAAATCAAAAGTTTGGGTCCGTCGCAAATCTGTCACAAATACTATAAGTTTGCGATAGATTTGTGTGGGAGTTGAATTTGTTTTTTGCATTTTTCGATTAAAATATAGTAGAATTGCACCAAAAAACACATATTCTCTCATTTAATGTAAGTGTTATCAACTTGGTGAAATAAGAGGTTTTACACGTGTGTCAATAGAAACGCTCCTGTTCGTAATAACAGGTTTACAAACAAGATTTATAAAATTGAAATGTCGTTTATCATGCAACGATATGTTCGATATATGCGCATAATTTTTTGTTCATTTTATTTGTGTTTGTATAGACATTTAATACATTTTAGAAGTTTTATTTGTTTTTTATATAAAAAAGCAATTCAAAAATAAAACAACAAGTTTGGGTCCGTCACAAATACTATAAGTCTCGACGGACTTGTGACGGCGTTGAATTTGTTTTTTGTATTTCTAGAATAAAAATTGGTAAAATTACACTAACAAAAACCTATTCTCTCATTTAATATATGTGTTATCCATTTGGTGAAATAAGAGGTTCTACACGTATGTTTATTAAACCGACCGTGGATGTTTTATTATGTTTATAAACAAGTTTTCTAAACTTTAAATATCCCTTTAACATGCAACGACATGCTCGACATATGCGTATAATTTTTTCTATACTTTATCCGTGTTTGTATAGTTATTTAGTAGTTTTTAAAAATGTTTTTGAGTTTTTATATAAAAAACAACTCAAAAATAAAATGACAAGTTTGGTTGCGTCATAAATACTAAAAGTTTGCGACGGATTTGTGTAAGTCTTGAATTTGTTTTTTTTGTATTTTTAAATTATAAAATGGAAAAATTGCACTAAAAACACGGATTCTCTCATTTAATGTAGGTGTTATCAATTTGGTCAATTAAGAGGTTATACGCGTGTGTTTATAGACACGGTCATGTGCGTTATAATATGTTTACAAACAAGTTTAATAAACTTGAAATATCGTTTATTCTGCAACCACATTTTGCGCATATACGTTTTATTTTTTGTTCATTTTAATTGTGTTTGTGTAGTTATTTAATCGGTTTTAAAAAAGTTTGAGTTTTTGATATAAAAAACAATTCAAAAATAAAATCAAAAGTTTGGGTCCGTCGCAAATCTGTCACAAATACTATAAGTTTGCGATAGATTTGTGTGGGAGTTGAATTTGTTTTTTGCATTTTTCGATTAAAATATAGTAGAATTGCACCAAAAAACACATATTCTCTCATTTAATGTAAGTGTTATCAACTTGGTGAAATAAGAGGTTTTACACGTGTGTCAATAGAAACGCTCCTGTTCGTAATAACAGGTTTACAAACAAGATTTATAAAATTGAAATGTCGTTTATCATGCAACGATATGTTCGATATATGCGCATAATTTTTTGTTCATTTTATTTGTGTTTGTATAGACATTTAATACATTTTAGAAGTTTTATTTGTTTTTTATATAAAAAAGCAATTCAAAAATAAAACAACAAGTTTGGGTCCGTCACAAATACTATAAGTCTCGACGGACTTGTGACGGCGTTGAATTTGTTTTTTGTATTTCTAGAATAAAAATTGGTAAAATTACACTAACAAAAACCTATTCTCTCATTTAATATATGTGTTATCCATTTGGTGAAATAAGAGGTTCTACACGTATGTTTATTAAACCGACCGTGGATGTTTTATTATGTTTATAAACAAGTTTTCTAAACTTTAAATATCCCTTTAACATGCAACGACATGCTCGACATATGCGTATAATTTTTTCTATACTTTATCCGTGTTTGTATAGTTATTTAGTAGTTTTTAAAAATGTTTTTGAGTTTTTTATATAAAAAACAATTCAAAAATAAAATGACAAGTTTGGTTCCGTCATAAATACTAAAAGTTTGCGACGGATTTGTGAAAGCCTTGAATTTGTTTTTTTTGTATTTTTAGATTATAAAATGGAAAAATTGCTATAAAAACACGGATTCTCTCATTTAATGTAGGTGTTATCAATTTGGTCAAGTAAGAGGTTATACGCGTATCAATTTGGTCAAGTAAGAGGTTATACGCGTGTGTTTATAGACACGGTCATGTGCGTTATAATATGTTTACAAACAAGTTTAATAAACATGAAATATCGTTTATTATGCAACCACATTTTCCACATGCGTTTTATTTTTTGTTCATTTTAATTGTGTTTGTATAGTCATTTAATAGGTTTTAAAAATTTTTGAGTTTTTGATATAAAAAACAATTCAAAAATAAAATCAAAAGTTTGGGTCCGTCGCAAATCTGTCACAAATACTATAAGTTTGCGACAGATTTGTGTGGGAGTTGAATTTGTTTTTTGCATTTTTCGATTAAAATATAGTAGAATTGCACCAAAAAACACATATTCTCTCATTTAATGTAAGTGTTATCAACTTGGTGAAATAAGAGGTTTTACACGTGTGTCAATAGAAACGCTCCTGTTCGTAATAACAGGTTTACAAACAAGATTTATAAAATTGAAATGTCGTTTATCATGCAACGATATGTTCGATATACGCGCATAATTTTTTGTTCATTTTATTTGTGTTTGTATAGTCATTTAATACATTTTAGAAGGTTTATTAGTTTTTTATATAAAAAAGCAATTCAAAAATAAAACAACAAGTTTGGGTCCGTCACAAATACTATAAGTATCGACGGATTTGTGACGGCGTTGAATTTGTTTTTTGTATTTTTAGAATAAAAATTAGTAAAATTACACTAACAAACACCTATTCTCTCATTTAATATATGTGTTATCCATTTGGTGAAATAAGAGGTTCTACACGTATGTTTATTGAACCGACCGTGGATGTTTTATTATGTTTATAAACAAGTTTTCTAAAATTGAAATATCCTTTTTACAAGCAACGACATGCTCGACATATGCGTATAATTTTTTCTATATTTTATCCGTGTTTGTATAGTTATTTAGTAGTTTTTAAAAATGTTTTTGAGTTTTTATATAAAAAACAACTCAAAAATAAAATGACAAGTTTGGTTCCGTCATAAATACTAAAAGTTTGCGACGGATTTGTGTAAGCCTTGAATTTGTTTTTTTTTGTATTTTTAAATTATAAAATGGAAAAATTGCACTAAAAACACGGATTCTCTCATTTAATGTAGGTGTTATCAATTTGGTCAATTAAGAGGTTATACGCGTGTGTTTATAGACACGGTCATGTGCGTTATAATATGTCTACAAACAAGTTTAATAAACTTGAAATATCGTTTATTCTGCAACCACATTTTGCACATATGCGTTTTATTTTTTGTTCATTTTAATTGTGTTTGTGTAGTTATTTAATCGGTTTTAAAAAAGTTTGAGTTTTTGATATAAAAAACAATTCAAAAATAAAATCAAAAGTTTGGGTCCGTCGCAAATCTGTCATAAATACTATAAGTTTGCGACAGATTTGTGTGGGAGTTGAATTTGTTTTTTGCATTTTTCGATTAAAATATAGTAGAATTGCACAAAAAACACATATTCTCTCATTTAATGTAAGTGTTATCAACTTGGTGAAATAAGAGGTTTTACACGTGTGTCAATAGAAACGCTCATGTTCGTAATAACAGGTTTACAAACAAGATTTATAAAATTGAAATGTCGTTTATCATGCAACGATATGTTCGATATATGCGCATAATTTTTTGTTCATTTTATTTGTGTTTGTATAGTCATTTAATACATTTTAGAAGGTTTATTAGTTTTTTATATAAAAAAGCAATTCAAAAATAAAACAACAAGTTTGGGTCCGTCACAAATACTATAAGTCTCGACGGATTTTTGACGGCGTTGAATTTGTTTTTTGTATTTTTAGAATAAAAATTGGTAAAATTACACTAACAAACACCTATTCTATCATTTAATATATGTGTTATCCATTTGGTGAAATAAGAGGTTCTACACGTATGTTTATTGAACCGACCGTGGATGTTTTATTATGTTTATAAACAAGTTTTCTAAAATTGAAATATCCTTTTAACATGCAACGAAATGCTCGACATATGCGTATTATTTTTTCTATATTTTATCCGTGTTTGTATAGTTATTTAGTAGTTTTTAAAAATGTTTTTGAGATATATATAAAAAACAACTCAAAAATAAAATGACAAGTTTGGTTGCGTCATAAATACTAAAAGTTTGCGACGGATTTGTGTAAGTCTTGAATTTGTTTTTTTTGTATTTTTAAATTATAAAATGGAAAAATTGCACTAAAAACACGGATTCTCTCATTTAATGTAGGTGTTATCAATTTGGTCAATTAAGAGGTTATACGCGTGTGTTTATAGACACGGTCATGTGCGTTATAATATGTTTACAAACAAGTTTAATAAACTTGAAATATCGTTTATTCTGCAACCACATTTTGCGCATATACGTTTTATTTTTTGTTCATTTTAATTGTGTTTGTGTAGTTATTTAATCGGTTTTAAAAAAGTTTGAGTTTTTGATATAAAAAACAATTCAAAAATAAAATCAAAAGTTTGGGTCCGTCGCAAATCTGTCACAAATACTATAAGTTTGCGATAGATTTGTGTGGGAGTTGAATTTGTTTTTTGCATTTTTCGATTAAAATATAGTAGAATTGCACCAAAAAACACATATTCTCTCATTTAATGTAAGTGTTATCAACTTGGTGAAATAAGAGGTTTTACACGTGTGTCAATAGAAACGCTCCTGTTCGTAATAACAGGTTTACAAACAAGATTTATAAAATTGAAATGTCGTTTATCATGCAACGATATGTTCGATATATGCGCATAATTTTTTGTTCATTTTATTTGTGTTTGTATAGACATTTAATACATTTTAGAAGTTTTATTTGTTTTTTATATAAAAAAGCAATTCAAAAATAAAACAACAAGTTTGGGTCCGTCACAAATACTATAAGTCTCGACGGACTTGTGACGGCGTTGAATTTGTTTTTTGTATTTCTAGAATAAAAATTGGTAAAATTACACTAACAAAAACCTATTCTCTCATTTAATATATGTGTTATCCATTTGGTGAAATAAGAGGTTCTACACGTATGTTTATTAAACCGACCGTGGATGTTTTATTATGTTTATAAACAAGTTTTCTAAACTTGAAATATCCCTTTAACATGCAACGACATGCTCGACATATGCGTATAATTTTTTCTATACTTTATCCGTGTTTGTATAGTTATTTAGTAGTTTTTAAAAATGTTTTTGAGTTTTTTATATAAAAAACAACTCAAAAATAAAATGACAAGTTTGGTTCCGTCATAAATACTAAAAGTTTGCGACGGATTTGTGAAAGCCTTGAATTTGTTTTTTTTGTATTTTTAGATTATAAAATGGAAAAATTGCTATAAAAACACGGATTCTCTCATTTAATGTAGGTGTTATCAATTTGGTCAAGTAAGAGGTTATACGCGTATCAATTTGGTCAAGTAAGAGGTTATACGCGTGTGTTTATAGACACGGTCATGTGCGTTATAATATGTTTACAAACAAGTTTAATAAACATGAAATATCGTTTATTATGCAACCACATTTTCCACATGCGTTTTATTTTTTGTTCATTTTAATTGTGTTTGTATAGTCATTTAATAGGTTTTAAAAATTTTTGAGTTTTTGATATAAAAAACAATTCAAAAATAAAATCAAAAGTTTGGGTCCGTCGCAAATCTGTCACAAATACTATAAGTTTGCGACAGATTTGTGTGGGAGTTGAATTTGTTTTTTGCATTTTTCGATTAAAATATAGTAGAATTGCACCAAAAAACACATATTCTCTCATTTAATGTAAGTGTTATCAACTTGGTGAAATAAGAGGTTTTACACGTGTGTCAATAGAAACGCTCCTGTTCGTAATAACAGGTTTACAAACAAGATTTATAAAATTGAAATGTCGTTTATCATGCAACGATATGTTCGATATACGCGCATAATTTTTTGTTCATTTTATTTGTGTTTGTATAGTCATTTAATACATTTTAGAAGGTTTATTAGTTTTTTATATAAAAAAGCAATTCAAAAATAAAACAACAAGTTTGGGTCCGTCACAAATACTATAAGTCTCGACGGATTTTTGACGGCGTTGAATTTGTTTTTTGTATTTTTAGAATAAAAATTGGTAAAATTACACTAACAAACACCTATTCTATCATTTAATATATGTGTTATCCATTTGGTGAAATAAGAGATTCTACACGTATGTTTATTGAACCGACCGTGGATGTTTTATTATGTTTATAAACAAGTTTTCTAAAATTGAAATATCCTTTTAACATGCAACGACATGCTCGACATATGCGTATTATTTTTTCTATATTTTATCCGTGTTTGTATAGTTATTTAGTAGTTTTTAAAAATGTTTTTGAGATATATATAAAAAACAACTCAAAAATAAAATGACAAGTTTGGTTGCGTCATAAATACTAAAAGTTTGCGACGGATTTGTGTAAGTCTTGAATTTGTTTTTTTTGTATTTTTAAATTATAAAATGGAAAAATTGCACTAAAAACACGGATTCTCTCATTTAATGTAGGTGTTATCAATTTGGTCAATTAAGAGGTTATACGCGTGTGTTTATAGACACGGTCATGTGCGTTATAATATGTCTACAAACAAGTTTAATAAACTTGAAATATCGTTTATTCTGCAACCACATTTTGCACATATGCGTTTTATTTTTTGTTCATTTTAATTGTGTTTGTGTAGTTATTTAATCGGTATTAAAAAAGTTTGAGTTTTTGATATAAAAAACAATTCAAAAATAAAATCAAAAGTTTGGGTCCGTCGCAAATCTGTCATAAATACTATAAGTTTGCGACAGATTTGTGTGGGAGTTGAATTTGTTTTTTGCATTTTTCGATTAAAATATAGTAGAATTGCACAAAAAACACATATTCTCTCATTTAATGTAAGTGTTATCAACTTGGTGAAATAAGAGGTTTTACACGTGTGTCAATAGAAACGCTCATGTTCGTAATAACAGGTTTACAAACAAGATTTATAAAATTGAAATGTCGTTTATCATGCAACGATATGTTCGATATATGCGCATAATTTTTTGTTCATTTTATTTGTGTTTGTATAGACATTTAATACATTTTAGAAGTTTTATTTGTTTTTTATATAAAAAAGCAATTCAAAAATAAAACAACAAGTTTGGGTCCGTCACAAATACTATAAGTCTCGACGGACTTGTGACGGCGTTGAATTTGTTTTTTGTATTTCTAGAATAAAAATTGGTAAAATTACACTAACAAAAACCTATTCTCTCATTTAATATATGTGTTATCCATTTGGTGAAATAAGAGGTTCTACACGTATGTTTATTAAACCGACCGTGGATGTTTTATTATGTTTATAAACAAGTTTTCTAAACTTGAAATATCCCTTTAACATGCAACGACATGCTCGACATATGCGTATAATTTTTTCTATACTTTATCCGTGTTTGTATAGTTATTTAGTAGTTTTTAAAAATGTTTTTGAGTTTTTTATATAAAAAACAACTCAAAAATAAAATGACAAGTTTGGTTCCGTCATAAATACTAAAAGTTTGCGACGGATTTGTGAAAGCCTTGAATTTGTTTTTTTTGTATTTTTAGATTATAAAATGGAAAAATTGCTATAAAAACACGGATTCTCTCATTTAATGTAGGTGTTATCAATTTGGTCAAGTAAGAGGTTATACGCGTATCAATTTGGTCAAGTAAGAGGTTATACGCGTGTGTTTATAGACACGGTCATGTGCGTTATAATATGTTTACAAACAAGTTTAATAAACATGAAATATCGTTTATTATGCAACCACATTTTCCACATGCGTTTTATTTTTTGTTCATTTTAATTGTGTTTGTATAGTCATTTAATAGGTTTTAAAAATTTTTGAGTTTTTGATATAAAAAACAATTCAAAAATAAAATCAAAAGTTTGGGTCCGTCGCAAATCTGTCACAAATACTATAAGTTTGCGACAGATTTGTGTGGGAGTTGAATTTGTTTTTTGCATTTTTCGATTAAAATATAGTAGAATTGCACCAAAAAACACATATTCTCTCATTTAATGTAAGTGTTATCAACTTGGTGAAATAAGAGGTTTTACACGTGTGTCAATAGAAACGCTCCTGTTCGTAATAACAGGTTTACAAACAAGATTTATAAAATTGAAATGTCGTTTATCATGCAACGATATGTTCGATATACGCGCATAATTTTTTGTTCATTTTATTTGTGTTTGTATAGTCATTTAATACATTTTAGAAGGTTTATTAGTTTTTTATATAAAAAAGCAATTCAAAAATAAAACAACAAGTTTGGGTCCGTCACAAATACTATAAGTCTCGACGGATTTGTGACGGCGTTGAATTTGTTTTTTGTATTTTTAGAATAAAAATTAGTAAAATTACACTAACAAACACCTATTCTCTCATTTAATATATGTGTTATCCATTTGGTGAAATAAGAGGTTCTACACGTATGTTTATTGAACCGACCGTGGATGTTTTATTATGTTTATAAACAAGTTTTCTAAAATTGAAATATCCTTTTTACAAGCAACGACATGCTCGACATATGCGTATAATTTTTTCTATATTTTATCCGTGTTTGTATAGTTATTTAGTAGTTTTTAAAAATGTTTTTGAGTTTTTATATAAAAAACAACTCAAAAATAAAATGACAAGTTTGGTTCCGTCATAAATACTAAAAGTTTGCGACGGATTTGTGTAAGCCTTGAATTTGTTTTTTTTTGTATTTTTAAATTATAAAATGGAAAAATTGCACTAAAAACACGGATTCTCTCATTTAATGTAGGTGTTATCAATTTGGTCAATTAAGAGGTTATACGCGTGTGTTTATAGACACGGTCTTGTGCGTTATAATATGTCTACAAACAAGTTTAATAAACTTGAAATATCGTTTATTCTGCAACCACATTTTGCACATATGCGTTTTATTTTTTGTTCATTTTAATTGTGTTTGTGTAGTTATTTAATCGGTTTTAAAAAAGTTTGAGTTTTTGATATAAAAAACAATTCAAAAATAAAATCAAAAGTTTGGGTCCGTCGCAAATCTGTCAAAAATACTATAAGTTTGCGACAGATTTGTGTGGGAGTTGAATTTGTTTTTTGCATTTTTCGATTAAAATATAGTAGAATTGCACAAAAAACACATATTCTCTCATTTAATGTAAGTGTTATCAACTTGGTGAAATAAGAGGTTTTACACGTGTGTCAATAGAAACGCTCCTGTTCGTAATAACAGGTTTACAAACAAGATTTATAAAATTGAAATGTCGTTTATCATGCAACGATATGTTCGATATATGCGCATAATTTTTTGTTCATTTTATTTGTGTTTGTATAGACATTTAATACATTTTAGAAGTTTTATTTGTTTTTTATATAAAAAAGCAATTCAAAAATAAAACAACAAGTTTGGGTCCGTCACAAATACTATAAGTCTCGACGGACTTGTGACGGCGTTGAATTTGTTTTTTGTATTTCTAGAATAAAAATTGGTAAAATTACACTAACAAACACCTATTCTTTCATTTAATATATGTGTTATCCATTTGGTGAAATAAGAGGTTCTACACGTATGTTTATTAAACCGACCGTGGATGTTTTATTATGTTTATAAACAAGTTTTCTAAACTTGAAATATCCCTTTAACATGCAACGACATGCTCGACATATGCGTATAATTTTTTCTATACTTTATCCGTGTTTGTATAGTTATTTAGTAGTTTTTAAAAATGTTTTTGAGTTTTTTATATAAAAAACAACTCAAAAATAAAATGACAAGTTTGGTTCCGTCATAAATACTAAAAGTTTGCGACGGATTTGTGAAAGCCTTGAATTTGTTTTTTTTGTATTTTTAGATTATAAAATGGAAAAATTGATCTAAAAACACAGATTCTCTCATTTAATGTAGGTGTTATCAATTTGGTCAAGTAAGAGGTTATACGCGTATCAATTTGGTCAAGTAAGAGGATATACGCGTGTGTTTATAGACACGGTCATGTGCGTTATAATATGTTTACAAACAAGTTTAATAAACATGAAATATCGTTTATTATGCAACCACATTTTCCACATGCGTTTTATTTTTTGTTCATTTTAATTGTGTTTGTATAGTCATTTAATAGGTTTTAAAATTTTTTGAGTTTTTGATATAAAAAACAATTCAAAAATAAAATCAAAAGTTTGGGTCCGTCGCAAATCTGTCGCAAAATCTGTCACAAATACTATAAGTTTGCGACAGATTTGTGTGGGAGTTGAATTTGTTTTTCGCATTTTTCGATTAAAATATAGTAGAATTGCACCAAAAAACACATATTCTCTCATTTAATGTAAGTGTTATCAACTTAGTGAAATAAGAGGTTTTACACGTGTGTCAATAGAAACGCTCCTGTTCGTAATAACAGGTTTACAAACAAGATTTATAAAATTGAAATGTCGTTTATCATGCAACGATATGTTCGATATACGCGCATAATTTTTTGTTCATTTTATTTGTGTTTGTATAGTCATTTAATACATTTTAGAAGGTTTATTAGTTTTTTATATAAAAAAGCAATTCAAAAATAAAACAACAAGTTTGGGTCCGTCACAAATACTATAAGTCTCGACGGATTTGTGACGGCGTTGAATTTGTTTTTTGTATTTTTAGAATAAAAATTAGTAAAATTACACTAACAAACACCTATTCTCTCATTTAATATATGTGTTATCCATTTGGTGAAATAAGAGGTTCTACACGTATGTTTATTGAACCGACCGTGGATGTTTTATTATGTTTATAAACAAGTTTTCTAAAATTGAAATATCCTTTTAACATGCAACGACATTCTCGACATATGCGTATAATTTTTTCTATATTTTATCCGTGTTAGTATAGTTATTTAGTAGTTTTTAAAAATGTTTTTGAGTTTTTATATAAAAAACAACTCAAAAATAAAATGACAAGTTTGGTTCCGTCATAAATACTAAAAGTTTGCGACGGATTTGTGAAAGCCTTGAATTTGTTTTTTTTGTATTTTTAGATTATAAAATGGAAAAATTTCACTAAAAACACGGATTCTCTCATTTAATGTAGGTGTTATCAATTTGGTCAATTAAGAGGTTATACGCGTGTGTTTATAGACACGGTCATGTGCGTTATAATATGTTTACAAACAAGTTTAATAAACTTGAAATATCGTTTATTCTGCAACGACATTTTCGACATATGCGTTTTATTTTTTGTTCATTTTAATTGTGTTTGTGTAGTTATTTAATCCGTTTTAAAATAGTTTGAGTTTTTGATATAAAAAACAATTCAAAAATAAAATCAAAAGTTTGGGTCCGTCGCAAATCTGTCACAAATACTATAAGTTTCCGACAGATTTGTGTGGGAGATGAATTTGTTTTTGCATTTTTCGATTAAAATATAGTAGAATTGCACAAAAAACACAGATTCTCTCATTTAATGTAAGTGTTATCAACTTGGTGAAATAAGAGGTTTTACACGTGTGTCAATAGAAACGCTCCTGTTCGTAATAACAGGTTTACAAACAAGATTTATAAAATTGAAATGTCGTTTATCATGCAACGATATGTTCGATATATGCGCATAATTTTTTGTTCATTTTATTTGTGTTTGTATAGTCATTTAATACATTTTAGAAGGTTTATTAGTTTTTTATATATAAAAGCAATTCAAAAATAAAACAACAAGTTTGGGTCCGTCACAAATACTATAAGTCTCGACGGATTTGTGACGGCGTTGAATTTGTTTTTTGTATTTTTAGAATAAAAATTGGTAAAATTACACTAACAAACACCTATTCTCTCATTTAATATATGTGTTATCCATTTGGTGAAATAAGAGGTTCTACACGTATGTTTATTAAACCGACCGTGGATGTTTTATTATGTTTATAAACAATTTTTCTAAACTTGAAATATCCCTTTAACATGCAACGACATGCTCGACATATGCGTATAATTTTTTCTATACTTTATCCGTGTTTGTATAGTTATTTAGTAGTTTTTAAAAATGTTTTTGAGTTTTTTATATAAAAAACAACTCAAAAATAAAATGACAAGTTTGGTTCCGTCATAAATACTAAAAGTTTGCGACGGATTTGAGAAAGCCTTGAATTTGTTTTTTTTGTATTTTTAGATTATATAATGGAAAAATTTCACTAAAAACACGGATTCTCTCATTTAATGCAGGTGTTATCAATTTGGTCAATTAAGAGGTTATACGCGTGTGTTTATAGACACGGTCATGTGCGTTATATTTTTTGTTCATTTTAATTGTGTTTGTGTAGTTATTTAATCGGTTTTAAAATAGTTTGAGTTTTTGATATAAAAAACTATTCAAAAATAAAATCAATAGTTTTGGTCCGTCGCAAATCTATCACAAATACTATAAGTTTGCGACAGATTTGTGTGGGAGATGAATTTGTTTTTTGCATTTTTCGATTAAAATATAGTAGAATTGCACAAAAAACACCTATTCTCTCATTTAATGTAAGTGTTATCAACTTGGTGAAATAAGAGGTTTTACACGTGTGTCAATAGAAACGCTCCTGTTCGTAATAACAGGTTTACAAACAAGATTTATAAAATTGAAATGTCGTTTATCATGCAACGATATGTTCGATATATGCGCATAATTTTTTGTTCATTTTATTTGTGTTTGTATAGTCATTTAATACATTTTAGAAGGTTTATTAGTTTTTTATATAAAAAAGCAATTCAAAAATAAAACAACAAGTTTGGGTCCGTCACAAATACTATAAGTCTCGACGGATTTGTGACGGCGTTGAATTTGTTTTTTGTATTTTTAGAATAAAAATTGGTAAAATTACACTAACAAACGCCTAATCTCTCATTTAATATATGTGTTATCCATTTGGTGAAATAAGAGGTTCTACACATATGTTTATTGAACCGACCGTGGATGTTTTATTATGTTTATAAACAAGTTTTCTAAAATTGAAATATCCTTTTAACATGCAACGACATGCTCGACATATGCGTATAATTTTTTCTATATTTTATCCGTGTTTGTATAGTTATTTAGTAGTTTTTAAAAATGTTTTTGAGTTTTTATATAAAAAACAACTCAAAAATAAAATGACAAGTTTGGTTGCGTCATAAATACTAAAAGTTTGCGACGGATTTGTGTACGTCTTGAATTTGTTTTTTTTTGTATTTTTAAAATATAAAATGGAAAAATTGCACTAAAAACACGGATTCTCTCATTTAATGTAGGTGTTATCAATTTGGTCAATTAAGAGGTTATACGCGTGTGTTTATAGACACGGTCATGTGCGTTATAATATGTTTACAAACAAGTTTAATAAACTTGAAATATCGTTTATTCTGCAACCACATTTTGCACATATGCGTTTTATTTTTTGTTCATTTTAATTGTGTTTGTGTAGTTATTTAATCGGTTTTAAAAAAGTTTGAGTTTTTGATATTAAAAACAATTCAAAAATAAAATCAAAAGTTTGGGTCCGTCGCAAATCTGTCACAAATACTATAAGTTTGCGATAGATTTGTGTGGGAGTTGAATTTGTTTTTCGCATTTTTCGATTAAAATATAGTAGAATTGCACCAAAAAACACAGATTCTCTCAAGTGTTATCAACTTGGTGAAATAAGAGGTTTTACACGTGTGTCAATAGAAACGCTCCTGTTCGTAATAACAGGTTTACAAACAAGATTTATAAAATTGAAATGTCGTTTATCATGCAACGATATGTTCGATATATGCGCATAATTTTTTGTTCATTTTATTTGTGTTTGTATAGTCATTTAATACATTTTAGAAGGTTTATTAGTTTTTTATATAAAAAAGCAATTCAAAAATAAAACAAGTTTGGGTCCGTCACAAATACTATAAGTCTCGACGGATTTGTGACGGCGTTGAATTTGTTTTTTGTATTTTTAGAATAAAAATTGGTAAAATTACACTAACAAACGCCTAATCTCTCATTTAATATATGTGTTATCCATTTGGTGAAATAAGAGGTTCTACACATATGTTTATTGAACCGACCGTGGATGTTTTATTATGTTTATAAACAAGTTTTCTAAAATTGAAATATCCTTTTAACATGCAACGACATGCTCGACATATGCGTATAATTTTTTCTATATTTTATCCGTGTTTGTATAGTTATTTAGTAGTTTTTAAAAATGTTTTTGAGTTTTTATATAAAAAACAACTCAAAAATAAAATGACAAGTTTGGTTGCGTCATAAATACTAAAAGTTTGCGACGGATTTGTGAAAGCCTTGAATTTGTTTTTTTTGTATTTTTAGATTATAAAATGGAAAAATTTCACTAAAAACACGGATTCTCTCATTTAATGTAGGTGTTATCAATTTGGTCAATTAAGAGGTTATACGCGTGTGTTTATAGACACGGTCATGTGCGTTATAATATGTTTACAAACAAGCTTAATAAACTTGAAATATCGTTTATTCTGCAACGATATTTTCGACATATGCGTTTTATTTTTTGTTCATTTTAATTGTGTTTGTGTAGTTATTTAATCCGTTTTAAAATAGTTTGAGTTTTTGATATAAAAAACAATTCAAAAATAAAATCAAAAGTTTGGGTCCGTCGCAAATCTGTCACAAATACTATAAGTTTCCGACAGATTTGTGTGGGAGATGAATTTGTTTTTGCATTTTTCGATTAAAATATAGTAGAATTGCACAAAAAACACAGATTCTCTCATTTAATGTAAGTGTTATCAACTTGGTGAAATAAGAGGTTTTACACGTGTGTCAATAGAAACGCTCCTGTTCGTAATAACAGGTTTACAAACAAGATTTATAAAATTGAAATGTCGTTTATCATGCAACGATATGTTCGATATATGCGCATAATTTTTTGTTCATTTTATATGTGTTTGTATAGTCATTTAATACATTTTAGAAGGTTTATTAGTTTTTTATATATAAAAGCAATTCAAAAATAAAACAACAAGTTTGGGTCCGTCACAAATACTATAAGTCTCGACGGATTTGTGACGGCGTTGAATTTGTTTTTTGTATTTTTAGAATAAAAATTTGTAAAATTACACTAACAAACACCTATTCTCTCATTTAATATATGTGTTATCCATTTGGTGAAATAAGAGGTTCTACACGTATGTTTATTGAACCGACCGTGGATGTTTTATTATGTTTATAAACAAGTTTTCTAAAATTGAAATATCCTTTTAACATGCAACGACATGCTCGACATATGCGTATAATTTTTTCTATATTTTATCCGTGTTTGTATAGTTATTTAGTAGTTTTTAAAAATGTTTTTGAGTTTTTATATAAAAAACAACTCAAAAATAAAATGACAAGTTTGGTTGCGTCATAAATACTAAAAGTTTGCGACGGATTTGTGTAAGTCTTGAATTTGTTTTTTTTGTATTTTTAAATTATAAAATGGAAAAATTGCACTAAAAACACGGATTCTCTCATTTAATGCAGGTGTTATCAATTTGGTCAATTAAGAGGTTATACGCGTGTGTTTATAGACACGGTCATGTGCGTTATAATATGTTTACAAACAAGTTTAATAAACTTGAAATATCGTTTATTCTGCAACCACATTTTGCACATATGCGTTTTATTTTTTGTTCATTTTAATTGTGTTTGTGTAGTTATTTAATCGGTTTTAAAAAAATTTGAGTTTTTGATATTAAAAACAATTCAAAAATAAAATCAAAAGTTTGGGTCCGTCGCAAATCTGTCAAAATACTATAAGTTTGCGATAGATTTGTGTGGGAGTTGAATTTGTTTTTCGCATTTTTCGATTAAAATATAGTAGAATTGCACCAAAAAACACATATTCTCTCATTTAATGTAAGTGTTATCAACTTGGTGAAATAAGAGGTTTTACACGTGTGTCAATAGAAACGCTCCTGTTCGTAATAACAGGTTTACAAACAAGATTTATAAAATTGAAATGTCGTTTATCATGCAACGATATGTTCGATATATGCGCATAATTTTTTGTTCATTTTATTTGTGTTTGTATAGTCATTTAATACATTTTAGAAGGTTTATTAGTTTTTTATATAAAAAAGCAATTCAAAAATAAAACAAGTTTGGGTCCGTCACAAATACTATAAGTCTCGACGGATTTGTGACGGCGTTGAATTTGTTTTTTGTATTTTTAGAATAAATATTGGTAAAATTACACTAACAAACGCCTATTCTCTCATTTAATATATGTGTTATCCATTTGGTGAAATAAGAGTTCTACACATATGTTTATTGAACCGACCGTGGATGTTTTATTATGTTTATAAACAAGTTTTCTAAAATTGAAATATCCTTTTAACATGCAACGACATGCTCGACATATGCGTATAATTTTTTCTATATTTTATCCGTGTTTTTATAGTTATTTAGTAGTTTTTAAAAATGTTTTTGAGTTTTTATATAAAAAACAACTCAAAAATAAAATGACAAGTTTGGTTCCGTCATAAATACTAAAAGTTTGCGACGGATTTGTGAAAGCCTTGAATTTGTTTTTTTTGTATTTTTAGATTATAAAATGGAAAAATTTCACTAAAAACACGGATTCTCTCATTTAATGCAGGTGTTATCAATTTGGTCAATTAAGAGGTTATACGCGTGTGTTTATAGACACGGTCATGTGCGTTATAATATGTTTACAAACAAGTTTAATAAACTTGAAATATCGTTTATTCTGCAACCACATTTTGCACATATGCGTTTTATTTTTTTGTTCATTTTAATTGTGTTTGTGTAGTTATTTAATCGGTTTTAAAATAGTTTGAGTTTTTGATATAAAAAACAATTCAAAAATAAAATCAAAAGTTTGGGTCCGTCGCAAATCTGTCACAAATACTATAAGTTTCCGACAGATTTGTGTGGGAGATGAATTTGTTTTTGCATTTTTCGATTAAAATATAGTAGAATTGCACAAAAAACACAGATTCTCTCATTTAATGTAAGTGTTATCAACTTGGTGAAATAAGAGGTTTTACACGTGTGTCAATAGAAACGCTCCTGTTCGTAATAACAGGTTTACAAACAAGATTTATAAAATTGAAATGTCGTTTATCATGCAACGATATGTTCGATATATGCGCATAATTTTTTGTTCATTTTATTTGTGTTTGTATAGTCATTTAATACATTTTAGAAGGTTTATTAGTTTTTTATATATAAAAGCAATTCAAAAATAAAACAACAAGTTTGGGTCCGTCACAAATACTATAAGTCTCGACGGATTTGTGACGGCGTTGAATTTGTTTTTTGTATTTTTAGAATAAAAATTGGTAAAATTACACTAACAAACACCTATTCTCTCATTTAATATATGTGTTATCCATTTGGTGAAATAAGAGGTTCTACACGTATGTTTATTGAACCGACCGTGGATGTTTTATTATGTTTATAAACAAGTTTTCTAAAATTGAAATATCCTTTTAACATGCAACGACATGCTCGACATATGCGTATAATTTTTTCTATATTTTATCCGTGTTTGTATAGTTATTTAGTAGTTTTTAAAAATGTTTTTGAGTTTTTATATAAAAAACAACTCAAAAATAAAATGACAAGTTTGGTTGCGTCATAAATACTAAAAGTTTGCGACGGATTTGTGTAAGTCTTGAATTTGTTTTTTTTGTATTTTTAAATTATAAAATGGAAAAATTGCACTAAAAACACGGATTCTCTCATTTAATGCAGGTGTTATCAATTTGGTCAATTAAGAGGTTATACGCGTGTGTTTATAGACACGGTCATGTGCGTTATAATATGTTTACAAACAAGTTTAATAAACTTGAAATATCGTTTATTCTGCAACGACATTTTCGACATATGCGTTTTATTTTTTGTTCATTTTAATTGTGTTTGTGTAGTTATTTAATCCGTTTTAAAATAGTTTGAGTTTTTGATATAAAAAACAATTCAAAAATAAAATCAAAAGTTTGGGTCCGTCGCAAATCTGTCACAAATACTATAAGTTTCCGACAGATTTGTGTGGGAGATGAATTTGTTTTTGCATTTTTCGATTAAAATATAGTAGAATTGCACAAAAAACACAGATTCTCTCATTTAATGTAAGTGTTATCAACTTGGTGAAATAAGAGGTTTTACACGTGTGTCAATAGAAACGCTCCTGTTCGTAATAACAGGTTTACAAACAAGATTTATAAAATTGAAATGTCGTTTATCATGCAACGATATGTTCGATATATGCGCATAATTTTTTGTTCATTTTATTTGTGTTTGTATAGTCATTTAATACATTTTAGAAGGTTTATTAGTTTTTTATATAAAAAAGCAATTCAAAAATAAAACAAGTTTGGGTCCGTCACAAATACTATAAGTCTCGACGGATTTGTGACGGCGTTGAATTTGTTTTTTGTATTTTTAGAATAAAAATTGGTAAAATTACACTAACAAACGCCTAATCTCTCATTTAATATATGTGTTATCCATTTGGTGAAATAAGAGGTTCTACACATATGTTTATTGAACCGACCGTGGATGTTTTATTATGTTTATAAACAAGTTTTCTAAAATTGAAATATCCTTTTAACATGCAACGACATGCTCGACATATGCGTATAATTTTTTCTATATTTTATCCGTGTTTGTATAGTTATTTAGTAGTTTTTAAAAATGTTTTTGAGTTTTTATATAAAAAACAACTCAAAAATAAAATGACAAGTTTGGTTGCGTCATAAATACTAAAAGTTTGCGACGGATTTGTGAAAGCCTTGAATTTGTTTTTTTTGTATTTTTAGATTATAAAATGGAAAAATTTCACTAAAAACACGGATTCTCTCATTTAATGTAGGTGTTATCAATTTGGTCAATTAAGAGGTTATACGCGTGTGTTTATAGACACGGTCATGTGCGTTATAATATGTTTACAAACAAGCTTAATAAACTTGAAATATCGTTTATTCTGCAACGATATTTTCGACATATGCGTTTTATTTTTTGTTCATTTTAATTGTGTTTGTGTAGTTATTTAATCCGTTTTAAAATAGTTTGAGTTTTTGATATAAAAAACAATTCAAAAATAAAATCAAAAGTTTGGGTCCGTCGCAAATCTGTCACAAATACTATAAGTTTCCGACAGATTTGTGTGGGAGATGAATTTGTTTTTGCATTTTTCGATTAAAATATAGTAGAATTGCACAAAAAACACAGATTCTCTCATTTAATGTAAGTGTTATCAACTTGGTGAAATAAGAGGTTTTACACGTGTGTCAATAGAAACGCTCCTGTTCGTAATAACAGGTTTACAAACAAGATTTATAAAATTGAAATGTCGTTTATCATGCAACGATATGTTCGATATATGCGCATAATTTTTTGTTCATTTTATATGTGTTTGTATAGTCATTTAATACATTTTAGAAGGTTTATTAGTTTTTTATATATAAAAGCAATTCAAAAATAAAACAACAAGTTTGGGTCCGTCACAAATACTATAAGTCTCGACGGATTTGTGACGGCGTTGAATTTGTTTTTTGTATTTTTAGAATAAAAATTTGTAAAATTACACTAACAAACACCTATTCTCTCATTTAATATATGTGTTATCCATTTGGTGAAATAAGAGGTTCTACACGTATGTTTATTGAACCGACCGTGGATGTTTTATTATGTTTATAAACAAGTTTTCTAAAATTGAAATATCCTTTTAACATGCAACGACATGCTCGACATATGCGTATAATTTTTTCTATATTTTATCCGTGTTTGTATAGTTATTTAGTAGTTTTTAAAAATGTTTTTGAGTTTTTATATAAAAAACAACTCAAAAATAAAATGACAAGTTTGGTTGCGTCATAAATACTAAAAGTTTGCGACGGATTTGTGTAAGTCTTGAATTTGTTTTTTTTGTATTTTTAAATTATAAAATGGAAAAATTGCACTAAAAACACGGATTCTCTCATTTAATGCAGGTGTTATCAATTTGGTCAATTAAGAGGTTATACGCGTGTGTTTATAGACACGGTCATGTGCGTTATAATATGTTTACAAACAAGTTTAATAAACTTGAAATATCGTTTATTCTGCAACCACATTTTGCACATATGCGTTTTATTTTTTGTTCATTTTAATTGTGTTTGTGTAGTTATTTAATCGGTTTTAAAAAAATTTGAGTTTTTGATATTAAAAACAATTCAAAAATAAAATCAAAAGTTTGGGTCCGTCGCAAATCTGTCAAAATACTATAAGTTTGCGATAGATTTGTGTGGGAGTTGAATTTGTTTTTCGCATTTTTCGATTAAAATATAGTAGAATTGCACCAAAAAACACATATTCTCTCATTTAATGTAAGTGTTATCAACTTGGTGAAATAAGAGGTTTTACACGTGTGTCAATAGAAACGCTCCTGTTCGTAATAACAGGTTTACAAACAAGATTTATAAAATTGAAATGTCGTTTATCATGCAACGATATGTTCGATATATGCGCATAATTTTTTGTTCATTTTATTTGTGTTTGTATAGTCATTTAATACATTTTAGAAGGTTTATTAGTTTTTTATATAAAAAAGCAATTCAAAAATAAAACAAGTTTGGGTCCGTCACAAATACTATAAGTCTCGACGGATTTGTGACGGCGTTGAATTTGTTTTTTGTATTTTTAGAATAAATATTGGTAAAATTACACTAACAAACGCCTATTCTCTCATTTAATATATGTGTTATCCATTTGGTGAAATAAGAGTTCTACACATATGTTTATTGAACCGACCGTGGATGTTTTATTATGTTTATAAACAAGTTTTTTAAAATTGAAATATCCTTTTAACATGCAACGACATGCTCGACATATGCGTATAATTTTTTCTATATTTTATCCGTGTTTTTATAGTTATTTAGTAGTTTTTAAAAATGTTTTTGAGTTTTTATATAAAAAACAACTCAAAAATAAAATGACAAGTTTGGTTCCGTCATAAATACTAAAAGTTTGCGACGGATTTGTGAAAGCCTTGAATTTGTTTTTTTTGTATTTTTAGATTATAAAATGGAAAAATTTCACTAAAAACACGGATTCTCTCATTTAATGCAGGTGTTATCAATTTGGTCAATTAAGAGGTTATACGCGTGTGTTTATAGACACGGTCATGTGCGTTATAATATGTTTACAAACAAGTTTAATAAACTTGAAATATCGTTTATTCTGCAACCACATTTTGCACATATGCGTTTTATTTTTTTGTTCATTTTAATTGTGTTTGTGTAGTTATTTAATCGGTTTTAAAATAGTTTGAGTTTTTGATATAAAAAACAATTCAAAAATAAAATCAAAAGTTTGGGTCCGTCGCAAATCTGTCACAAATACTATAAGTTTCCGACAGATTTGTGTGGGAGATGAATTTGTTTTTGCATTTTTCGATTAAAATATAGTAGAATTGCACAAAAAACACAGATTCTCTCATTTAATGTAAGTGTTATCAACTTGGTGAAATAAGAGGTTTTACACGTGTGTCAATAGAAACGCTCCTGTTCGTAATAACAGGTTTACAAACAAGATTTATAAAATTGAAATGTCGTTTATCATGCAACGATATGTTCGATATATGCGCATAATTTTTTGTTCATTTTATTTGTGTTTGTATAGTCATTTAATACATTTTAGAAGGTTTATTAGTTTTTTATATATAAAAGCAATTCAAAAATAAAACAACAAGTTTGGGTCCGTCACAAATACTATAAGTCTCGACGGATTTGTGACGGCGTTGAATTTGTTTTTTGTATTTTTAGAATAAAAATTGGTAAAATTACACTAACAAACACCTATTCTCTCATTTAATATATGTGTTATCCATTTGGTGAAATAAGAGGTTCTACACGTATGTTTATTGAACCGACCGTGGATGTTTTATTATGTTTATAAACAAGTTTTCTAAAATTGAAATATCCTTTTAACATGCAACGACATGCTCGACATATGCGTATAATTTTTTCTATATTTTATCCGTGTTTGTATAGTTATTTAGTAGTTTTTAAAAATGTTTTTGAGTTTTTATATAAAAAACAACTCAAAAATAAAATGACAAGTTTGGTTGCGTCATAAATACTAAAAGTTTGCGACGGATTTGTGTAAGTCTTGAATTTGTTTTTTTTGTATTTTTAAATTATAAAATGGAAAAATTGCACTAAAAACACGGATTCTCTCATTTAATGCAGGTGTTATCAATTTGGTCAATTAAGAGGTTATACGCGTGTGTTTATAGACACGGTCATGTGCGTTATAATATGTTTACAAACAAGTTTAATAAACTTGAAATATCGTTTATTCTGCAACGACATTTTCGACATATGCGTTTTATTTTTTGTTCATTTTAATTGTGTTTGTGTAGTTATTTAATCCGTTTTAAAATAGTTTGAGTTTTTGATATAAAAAACAATTCAAAAATAAAATCAAAAGTTTGGGTCCGTCGCAAATCTGTCACAAATACTATAAGTTTCCGACAGATTTGTGTGGGAGATGAATTTGTTTTTGCATTTTTCGATTAAAATATAGTAGAATTGCACAAAAAACACAGATTCTCTCATTTAATGTAAGTGTTATCAACTTGGTGAAATAAGAGGTTTTACACGTGTGTCAATAGAAACGCTCCTGTTCGTAATAACAGGTTTACAAACAAGATTTATAAAATTGAAATGTCGTTTATCATGCAACGATATGTTCGATATATGCGCATAATTTTTTGTTCATTTTATTTGTGTTTGTATAGTCATTTAATACATTTTAGAAGGTTTATTAGTTTTTTATATATAAAAGCAATTCAAAAATAAAACAACAAGTTTGGGTCCGTCACAAATACTATAAGTCTCGACGGATTTGTGACGGCGTTGAATTTGTTTTTTGTATTTTTAGAATAAAAATTGGTAAAATTACACTAACAAACACCTATTCTCTCATTTAATATATGTGTTATCCATTTGGTGAAATAAGAGGTTCTACACGTATGTTTATTGAACTGACCGTGGATGTTTTATTATGTTTATAAACAAGTTTTCTAAAATTGAAATATCCTTTTAACATGCAACGACATGCTCGACATATGCGTATAATTTTTTCTATATTTTATCCGTGTTTGTATAGTTATTTAGTAGTTTTTAAAAATGTTTTTGAGTTTTTATATAAAAAACAACTCAAAAATAAAATGACAAGTTTGGTTGCGTCATAAATACTAAAAGTTTGCGACGGATTTGTGTAAGTCTTGAATTTGTTTTTTTTGTATTTTTAAATTATAAAATGGAAAAATTGCACTAAAAACACGGATTCTCTCATTTAATGCAGGTGTTATCAATTTGGTCAATTAAGAGGTTATACGCGTGTGTTTATAGACACGGTCATGTGCGTTATAATATGTTTACAAACAAGTTTAATAAACTTGAAATATCGTTTATTCTGCAACCACATTTTGCACATATGCGTTTTATTTTTTGTTCATTTTAATTGTGTTTGTGTAGTTATTTAATCGGTTTTAAAAAAGTTTGAGTTTTTGATATTAAAAACAATTCAAAAATAAAATCAAAAGTTTGGGTCCGTCGCAAATCTGTCACAAATACTATAAGTTTCCCACAGATTTGTGTGGGAGATGAATTTGTTTTTGCATTTTTCGATTAAAATATAGTAGAATTGCACAAAAAACACAGATTCTCTCATTTAATGTAAGTGTTATCAACTTGGTGAAATAAGAGGTTTTACACGTGTGTCAATAGAAACGCTCCTGTTCGTAATAACAGGTTTACAAACAAGATTTATAAAATTGAAATGTCGTTTATCATGCAACGATATGTTCGATATATGCGCATAATTTTTTGTTCATTTTATTTGTGTTTGTATAGTCATTTAATACATTTTAGAAGGTTTATTAGTTTTTTATATATAAAAGCAATTCAAAAATAAAACAACAAGTTTGGGTCCGTCACAAATACTATAAGTCTCGACGGATTTGTGACGGCGTTGAATTTGTTTTTTGTATTTTTAGAATAAAAATTGGTAAAATTACACTAACAAACACCTATTCTCTCATTTAATATATGTGTTATCCATTTGGTGAAATAAGAGGTTCTACACGTATGTTTATTGAACCGACCGTGGATGTTTTATTATGTTTATAAACAAGTTTTCTAAAATTGAAATATCCTTTTAACATGCAACGACATGCTCGACATATGCATATAATTTTTTCTATATTTTATCCGTGTTTGTATAGTTATTTAGTAGTTTTTAAAAATGTTTTTGAGTTTTTATATAAAAAACAACTCAAAAATAAAATGACAAGTTTGGTTGCGTCATAAATACTAAAAGTTTGCGACGGATTTGTGTAAGTCTTGAATTTGTTTTTTTTGTATTTTTAAATTATAAAATGGAAAAATTGCACTAAAAACACGGATTCTCTCATTTAATGCAGGTGTTATCAATTTGGTCAATTAAGAGGTTATACGCGTGTGTTTATAGACACGGTCATGTGCGTTATAATATGTTTACAAACAAGTTTAATAAACTTGAAATATCGTTTATTCTGCAACCACATTTTGCACATATGCGTTTTATTTTTTGTTCATTTTAATTGTGTTTGTGTAGTTATTTAATCGGTTTTAAAAAAGTTTGAGTTTTTGATATTAAAAACAATTCAAAAATAAAATCAAAAGTTTGGGTCCGTCGCAAATCTGTCACAAATACTATAAGTTTGCGATAGATTTGTGTGGGAGTTGAATTTGTTTTTCGCATTTTTCGATTAAAATATAGTAGAATTGCACCAAAAAACACATATTCTCTCATTTAATGTAAGTGTTATCAACTTGGTGAAATAAGAGGTTTTACACGTGTGTCAATAGAAACGCTCCTGTTCGTAATAACAGGTTTACAAACAAGATTTATAAAATTGAAATGTCGTTTATCATGCAACGATATGTTCGATATATGCGCATAATTTTTTGTTCATTTTATTTGTGTTTGTATAGTCATTTAATACATTTTAGAAGGTTTATTAGTTTTTTATATAAAAAAGCAATTCAAAAATAAAACAAGTTTGGGTCCGTCACAAATACTATAAGTCTCGACGGATTTGTGACGGCGTTGAATTTGTTTTTTGTATTTTTAGAATAAATATTGGTAAAATTACACTAACAAACGCCTATTCTCTCATTTAATATATGTGTTATCCATTTGGTGAAATAAGAGGTTCTACACATATGTTTATTGAACCGACCGTGGATGTTTTATTATGTTTATAAACAAGTTTTCTAAAATTGAAATATCCTTTTAACATGCAACGACATGCTCGACATATGCGTATAATTTTTTCTATATTTTATCCGTGTTTGTATAGTTATTTAGTAGTTTTTAAAAATGTTTTTGAGTTTTTATATAAAAAACAACTCAAAAATAAAATGACAAGTTTGGTTCCGTCATAAATACTAAAAGTTTGCGACGGATTTGTGAAAGCCTTGAATTTGTTTTTTTTGTATTTTTAGATTATAAAATGGAAAAATTTCACTAAAAACACACATTCTCTCATTTAATGCAGGTGTTATCAATTTGGTCAATTAAGAGGTTATACGCGTGTGTTTATAGACACGGTCATGTGCGTTATAATATGTTTACAAACAAGTTTAATAAACTTGAAATATCGTTTATTCTGCAACCACATTTTGCACATATGCGTTTTATTTTTTGTTCATTTTAATTGTGTTTGTGTAGTTATTTAATCGGTTTTAAAATAGTTTGAGTTTTTGATATAAAAAACAATTCAAAAAGAAAATCAAAAGTTTGGGTCCGTCGCAAATCTGTCACAAATACTATAAGTTTCCGACAGATTTGTGTGGGAGATGAATTTGTTTTTTGCATTTTTCGATTAAAATATAGTAGAATTGCACAAAAAACACATATTCTCTCATTTAATGTAAGTGTTATCAACTTGGTGAAATAAGAGGTTTTACACGTGTGTCAATAGAAACGCTCCCGTTCGTAATAACAGGTTTACAAACAAGATTTATAAAATTGAAATGTCGTTTATCATGCAACGATATGTTCGATATATGCGCATAATTTTTTGTTCATTTTATTTGTGTTTGTATAGTCATTTAATACATTTTAGAAGGTTTATTAGTTTTTTATACATAAAAGCAATTCAAAAATAAAACAACAAGTTTGGGTCCGTCACAAATACTATAACTCTCGACGGATTTGTGACGGCGTTGAATTTGTTTTTTGTATTTTTAGAATAAAAATTGGTAAAATTACACTAACAAACACCTATTCTCTCATTTAATATATGTGTTATCCATTTGGTGAAATAAGAGGTTCTACACGTATGTTTATTAAACCGACCGTGGATGTTTTATTATGGTTATAAACAATTTTTCTAAACTTGAAATATCCCTTTAACATGCAACGACATGCTCGACATATGCGTATAATTTTTTCTATACTTTATCCGTGTTTGTATAGTTATTTAGTAGTTTTTAAAAATGTTTTTGAGTTTTTTATATAAAAAACAACTCAAAAATAAAATGACAAGTTTGGTTCCGTCATAAATACTAAAAGTTTGCGACGGATTTGTGAAAGCCTTGAATTTGTTTTTTTTGTATTTTTAGATTATAAAATGGAAAAATTTCACTAAAAACACGGATTCTCTCATTTAATGCAGGTGTTATCAATTTGGTCAATTAAGAGGTTATACGCGTGTGTTTATAGACACGGTCATGTGCGTTATAATATGTTTACAAACAAGTTTAATAAACTTGAAATATCGTTTATTCTGCAACCACATTTTGCACATATGCGTTTTATTTTTTGTTCATTTTAATTGTGTTTGTGTAGTTATTTAATCGGTTTTAAAATAGTTTGAGTTTTTGATATAAAAAACAATTCAAAAATAAAATCAAAAGTTTGGGTCCGTCGCAAATCTGTCACAAATACTATAAGTTTCCGACAGATTTGTGTGAGAGATGAATTTGTTTTTTGCATTTTTCGATTAAAATATAGTAGAATTGCACAAAAAACACAGATTCTCTCACAAAAAACACAGATTCTCTCATTTAATGTAAGTGTTATCAACTTGGTGAAATAAGAGGTTTTACACGTGTGTCAATAGAAACGCTCCTGTTCGTAATAACAGGTTTACAAACAAGATTTATAAAATTGAAATGTCGTTTATCATGCAACGATATGTTCGATATATGCGCATAATTTTTTGTTCATTTTATTTGTGTTTGTATAGTCATTTAATACATTTTAGAAGGTTTATTAGTTTTTTATATAAAAAAGCAATTCAAAAATAAAACAAGTTTGGGTCCGTCACAAATACTATAAGTCTCGACGGATTTGTGACGGCGTTGAATTTGTTTTTTGTATTTTTAGAATAAAAATTGGTAAAATTACACTAACAAACACCTATTCTCTCATTTAATATATGTGTTATCCATTTGGTGAAATAAGAGGTTCTACACGTATGTTTATTAAACCGACCGTGGATGTTTTATTATGGTTATAAACAATTTTTCTAAACTTGAAATATCCCTTTAACATGCAACGACATGCTCGACATATGCGTATAATTTTTTCTATACTTTATCCGTGTTTGTATAGTTATTTAGTAGTTTTTAAAAATGTTTTTGAGTTTTTTATATAAAAAACAACTCAAAAATAAAATGACAAGTTTGGTTCCGTCATA
The DNA here is from genome assembly GCA_038502395.1 of Dittrichia graveolens. Taxonomy (NCBI): domain Eukaryota; kingdom Viridiplantae; phylum Streptophyta; class Magnoliopsida; order Asterales; family Asteraceae; genus Dittrichia; species Dittrichia graveolens. The sequence goes on along the minus strand of JARJIL010000068.1, from coordinate 2,984 downwards.
AATACTAAAAGTTTGCGACGGATTTGTGAAAGCCTTGAATTTGTTTTTTTTGTATTTTTAGATTATAAAATGGAAAAATTTCACTAAAAACACGGATTCTCTCATTTAATGCAGGTGTTATCAATTTGGTCAATTAAGAGGTTATACGCGTGTGTTTATAGACACGGTCATGTGCGTTATAATATGTTTACAAACAAGTTTAATAAACTTGAAATATCGTTTATTCTGCAACCACATTTTGCACATATGCGTTTTATTTTTTGTTCATTTTAATTGTGTTTGTGTAGTTATTTAATCGGTTTTAAAATAGTTTGAGTTTTTGATATAAAAAACAATTCAAAAATAAAATCAAAAGTTTGGGTCCGTCGCAAATCTGTCACAAATACTATAAGTTTCCGACAGATTTGTGTGAGAGATGAATTTGTTTTTTGCATTTTTCGATTAAAATATAGTAGAATTGCACAAAAAACACATATTCTCTCATTTAATGTAAGTGTTATCATCTTGGTGAAATAAGAGGTTTTACACGTGTGTCAATAGAAACGCTCCTGTTCGTAATAACAGGTTTACAAACAAGATTTATAAAATTGAAATGTCGTTTATCATGCAACGATATGTTCGATATATGCGCATAATTTTTTGTTCATTTTATTTGTGTTTGTATAGTCATTTAATACATTTTAGAAGGTTTATTAGTTTTTTATATAAAAAAGCAATTCAAAAATAAAACAACAAGTTTGGGTCCGTCACAAATACTATAAGTCTCGACGGATTTGTGACGGCGTTGAATTTGTTTTTTGTATTTTTAGAATAAAAATTGGTAAAATTACACTAACAAACACCTATTCTCTCATTTAATATATGTGTTATCCATTTGGTGAAATAAGAGGTTCTACACGTATGTTTATTAAACCGACCGTGGATGTTTTATTATGGTTATAAACAATTTTTCTAAACTTGAAATATCCCTTTAACATGCAACGACATGCTCGACATATGCGTATAATTTTTTCTATACTTTATCCGTGTTTGTATAGTTATTTAGTAGTTTTTAAAAATGTTTTTGAGTTTTTTATATAAAAAACAACTCAAAAATAAAATGACAAGTTTGGTTCCGTCATAAATACTAAAAGTTTGCGACGGATTTGTGAAAGCCTTGAATTTGTTTTTTTTGTATTTTTAGATTATAAAATGGAAAAATTTCACTAAAAACACGGATTCTCTCATTTAATGCAGGTGTTATCAATTTGGTCAATTAAGAGGTTATACGCGTGTGTTTATAGACACGGTCATGTGCGTTATAATATGTTTACAAACAAGTTTAATAAACTTGAAATATCGTTTATTCTGCAACCACATTTTGCACATATGCGTTTTATTTTTTGTTCATTTTAATTGTGTTTGTGTAGTTATTTAATCGGTTTTAAAATAGTTTGAGTTTTTGATATAAAAAACAATTCAAAAATAAAATCAAAAGTTTGGGTCCGTCGCAAATCTGTCACAAATACTATAAGTTTCCGACAGATTTGTGTGGGAGATGAATTTGTTTTTTGCATTTTTTGATTAAAATATAGTAGAATTGCACAAAAAACACAGATTCTCTCATTTAATGTAAGTGTTATCAACTTGGTGAAATAAGAGGTTTTACACGTGTGTCAATAGAAACGCTCCTGTTCGTAATAACAGGTTTACAAACAAGATTTATAAAATTGAAATGTCGTTTATCATGCAACGATATGTTCGATATATGCGCATAATTTTTTGTTCATTTTATTTGTGTTTGTATAGTCATTTAATACATTTTAGAAGGTTTATTAGTTTTTTATATAAAAAAGCAATTCAAAAATAAAACAAGTTTGGGTCCGTCACAAATACTATAAGTCTCGACGGATTTGTGACGGCGTTGAATTTGTTTTTTGTATTTTTAGAATAAAAATTGGTAAAATTACACTAACAAACACCTATTCTCTCATTTAATATATGTGTTATCCATTTGGTGAAATAAGAGGTTCTACACGTATGTTTATTGAACCCACCGTGGATGTTTTATTATGTTTATAAACAAGTTTTCTAAACTTGAAATATCCTTTTAACATGCAACGACATGCTCGACATATGCGTATAATTTTTTCTATATTTTATCCGTGTTTGTATAGTTATTTAGTAGTTTTTAAAAATGTTTTTGAGTTTTTTATATAAAAAACAACTCAAAAATAAAATGACAAGTTTGATTCCGTCATAAATACAATAAGTTTGCGACGGATTTGTGAAAGTCTTGAATTTGTTTTTTTGTATTTTTAGATTATAAAATGGAAAAATTGCACTAAAAACACGGATTCTCTCATTTAATGTAGGTGTTATCAATTTGGTCAATTAAGAGGTTATACGCGTGTGTTTATAGACACGGTCATGTGCGTTATAATATGTTTACAAACAAGTTTAATAAACTTGAAATATCGTTTATTCTGCAACGACATTTTTGACATATGCGTTTTATTTTTTGTTCATTTTAATTGTGTTTGTGTAGTCATTTAATTTGTTTTAAAAAATTTTGAGTTTTTGATATAAAAAACAATTCAAAAATAAAATGAAAAGTTTGTATCCGTCACAAATTTGTCACAAATACTATAAGTTTGCGACGGATTTGTGTTGGAGTTGAATTTGTTTTTTGTATTTTTTGATTAAAACATAGTAGAATTGCACCAACAAATACATATTCTCTCATTTAATGTAAGTGTTATCAACTTGCTGAAGAAAGAGGTTTTACACGTGTGTCTATAGAAACGCTCGTGTTCAATATAATAGGTTTACAAACAAGATTTATAAAATTGAAATATCGCTTATCATGCAACGATATGTTCGATATATGCGTATAATTTTTTGTTGATTTATTTGTGTTTGTATAGTCATTTAATAAATTTTAAAAGTTTAATTAGTTTTTTATATAAAAAAACAATTCAAAAATTAAACTACATGTTGGGTCC
>JARJIL010000067.1:77500-80014 GCA_038502395.1 Dittrichia graveolens | reverse complement strand
ACCGTTGATTCGCACAATTGGTCATCGCGCTTGGTTGAAAAGCCAGTGGCGCGAAGCTACCGTGCGCTGGATTATGACTGAACGCCTCTAAGTCAGAATCCGGGCTAGAAGCGACGCGTGTGCCCGTCGCCTGTTTGCCGACCAGCAGTAGGGGCCTTGGCCCCCAAAGGCACGTGTCGTAGGCTAAGCCCGTGCGACGGACGAGTCGTGCGGGCCGTCTTGAAGTACAATTCCCATCAAGCGGCGGGTAGAATCCTTTGCAGACGACTTAAATACGCGACGGGGTATTGTAAGTGGCAGAGTGGCCTTGCTGCCACGATCCACTGAGATTCAGCCCTGCGTCGCTCAGATTCGTCCCTCCCCCTCCCCTGGAAGAAACACACCCTTTTATATCTTCTTCACGCGGAGGCTACCATCTAGTAATTAGTTGAAATTCTCCAAGTGTTGGTGAACACGTAGTCCGAAAGGTTTCTATGTTTGATGAAGGCATTGTCAAAGTTTTGTAGGTGTTTTGGTGGTGGCATAGTTTGTGAAATTTTTCTAAGTTTTTTAGGTGTTTTGGTGAGCACGTGGCAACCAAAGAAGCGGGTCGTTCCACCATCGTGGATTATGACTCATATGCCGGGGAACACATTGCCTAGACAAATAGCTCAGGACTTGGTAAGACTTGTGTTTCACATGAATAGTGTTTTGGGTGGTTAACCAACGACGTTGAAAACCGCCAAACGATAACGTCTACCCACTACCAATGGCCTGTTCCTACATTAAAAAAGTTATTTTTCTTGTTGCAGCTATCTCTGTTCACGTTCCTTGGTGTGCACACAAAATCCGTGGCAAACCGAACTTGTTTGTCCCCACTCAAGGGTAAACCCGCCAAACTGGCCCGTTTAAAAATCACCAGTGGCCCGCTCCCTCATCCGAAATCAGTATTTCTTTTTTCGCATGTGGCATGTAACAAAATTTCATGGCAAACCAGTCTTGTTTTCCTAACCCAAGGGTGAAACAACGAAATGGGCGGCCTAGGCCCTTGAGAAATGAAATCAATATTTTCTCCATGCACTTTGCTTTATACATGTTTCCGAACCCCCACGCAACCTTTCGTGGCAAACTGTCCCGTCTTCCTCATTAAAGGGTAAAATAGCAAAACGGGTTCTTCTAGACCCGGCCGATGATCCCGTTGTAACTCGAAAGAGTATTTTTCTTTTTGGAGGTAGCATTGTACATGGCTCTTTGTGCAATATGTATATATAAGTGGTGATATATCTTGGTGGGGTAAATCAGAGCTCCTAGGCAAAAATCATAAAAAAACGCACGCACGCACGCACGCACGCACATAGCACATAGCACATAGCACATTGCACTTTGCACTTAGCACTTGGCACCTTGGCATCCTTGGCATCCTAAAAAGCGGGTCATTGCGTCATCGAAGCTAACGACTTATATGTTGGGGCCTAGGCCCCGGGTCGGTCGCTTCCGAGTAAAAAAGGCCCCGGGCCCTTGCAGCGTGGTCGCTTCCGATGAAAATAGGCCCCGGGTCGGTCGCTTCCGAGTAAAAAAGGCCCCGGGCCATGGCGGCGTGGTCGCTTCCGAGAAAAACCGGCCCGGGGCCTTGTCATCGTGGTCGCTTCCGAGAAAAACCGGCCCGGGGCCTTGGCAGCGTGGTCGCTTCCGAAAAAAACCGGCCCGGGGCCTTGTCGCCGTGGTCGCTTCCGAGAAAAGAGGCCCGGGGCCTTGGCAGCGTGGTCGCTTCCGAGAAAAACAAGCCCGGGGCCTTTCCAGCTTGGTCGCTTCCGAGAAAAACAGGCCCGGGGCCTTGTCGTCGTGGTCGCTTCCGAGAAAAAGAGGCCCGGGGCCTTGGCAGCGAGGTCGCTTCCGAGAAAAACAGACCCGGGGCCTTTCCAGCGTGGTCGCTTCCGAGAAAAACACGCCCGGGGCCCGGTCGTCGTGGTCGCTTCCGAGAAAAATAGCCCGGGGCCTTGGCAACGTGGTCGCTTCCGAGAAAAACAGGCGCGGGGCCTGGTCATCGTGGTCGCTTCCGAGAAACACCGGCCCGGAGCCTTGGCCGCCTGGTCGCTTCCGAGAAAAACTAGGCCCGGGGCCTCTTCAGCGTGGTCGCTTCCGAGAAAAAAACCCGGGCCTTGTCAGCGTGGTCGGTTCCGAGAAGAACTGGCCCGGGGCCTCTTCAGCGTGTTCGCTTCCGAGAAAAACAGGCCCGGGGCCTTCCAGCGATCCATTTTCCCGCAACCTCACATTTTCAATGTCTACTCCTGTCACAAGGCTCTTTGTGCAATATGTATATATAGGGGGGTGGTGAGAGCTGGTAGCCTGGTTGCTTTGGACATGAGTCGGCCTTTGATCTTGATTGACGGTATCGTGTGCATGAAATCGAAGTCCCTTGTGAGATGCCCAACGAGTCGTTTCGTCGGCTTCGTTTTTCGATGCCTCGTACGGCGAAAACGTCGTTGACGCGTTCTCGTTGATCCTAGTCCGAAGCGTGGCATGTTTCTCGCAGTT
>JARJIL010000065.1:0-83715 GCA_038502395.1 Dittrichia graveolens | reverse complement strand
ATCGTGAATAATCGTAACATGCGTATTTCGGGTTTGATCATGCATGCAACGCGTATTTAAATTAGAACACATATCAGGTATCATCAATCAATATATAGATATACGTATAATCATCTTTATTTCGAAAATAAGGTTTTGTCTATGTACTCGGTTTTGTAAAAGTCTACTGAACTCACCTCAGTCCAGAAATAAGCCGACAATCTAGATTCGACGAACTACACTCTCGGATCGTCAAGAAATCGACCTCTACCGTCTCGAATAACCTAGATTTGTAAAACAACACTTTCGATCAAAGATATACGCGTCGCGAACTTAGAAAGTCCATCAAAACATGCTAGAACGACATGCATGTAGAATATCAAGCCACACAACCGAAATATTAGCTTAAGTCTAGAAGAATATACCTTTTGGGGTCACCAAAGCGAAACCACGGTCAAATCTACGCCCGAAACGCTATCTCCGTTCACCCCGCACCTCGAATACGAGTTCTAACGAAACCCGACACCCTTAAAAGTTCACTAAACTTGATTTCTCTTGAAATTTGGGCAGAGTAACGAAATGGTAGAAGTGTGTGTGTGAAAATCGGATGGCGATGTGTTTGAATTTATAGACCATTTTCTGGCCGACGCGTCGCGTCGGGACTTCAGGACGCGTCGCGTCGCGACGTTCTGACACACACAACCGTACCTGACACATGCTACCGCCTGTCACATGCAACCGACACGTGTCCGCCCCGACGCGTCGCGCCGCGACCTCTAACGCGTCAGCTCGCGACCTCGTTTATTTCAGAATTTTTATTTTCTTTTTAAATTAATTTTCCTTCTTTTCTTTTACTTTTCTTTTAAATAATAATATTCCTTTATTATTATTATCAAGTTGAACTTCGAAAATAATATTCATTTCTCGATAGATATTATTAAAATATTCGGCTCGTTACAACCAAATCCTCCATTCCCTCTTGTAAGGCTAGTATCGGGGCTTCACATAATTTGCCCCGAAGGGTCTCACATGCTTCCTGTTGCTTTTCTCCCCAATCCAAACGAACGCTTTTCTTTGTCATCTTGGTTAGTGGTACTGCTATCTTTGAGAAATCTTTAATGAACCTCCTGTAGTACCCGGCCAAACCTAGAAAACTTCGAATCTCCGTAGGACTCTTCGGCGTTTCCCACTTCATCACAGCCTCGATCTTGGCGGGGTCGACCTTGATTCCTTCTCGGTTAACCAGGTGCCCAAGAAATTGAACTTCCTGAAACCAGAACTCGCACTTGGAAAACTTTGCGTAAAGCTTCTCTTTCTTCAAGGTCTCACGTACTTCACGTAAATGTAGCTTGTGCTCGGCCTCCGTCCTTGAGTAAACCAAGATGTCATCGATGAATACTATCATAGACTTATCAAGCATTGGTCTGCAGACTCGGTTTATTAGGTCCATGAATGCTGCCGGCGCGTTCGTAAGACTAAAAGGCATGACGACGAACTCGAAGTGCCCATAACGCGTTCGAAAAGCCGTTTTGGCTATATCCTCCTCCCGGACCTTGAGTTGATGATATCCCGATCGCAAGTCTATCTTGGAAAAACAGGCCGCTCCTTGCAGTTGGTCGAATAAGTCGTCGATCCTTGGCAATGGATAACGATTCTTAATTGTCACCTTGTTGAGTTCGCGATAATCTATACACATCCTGAAGGTTCTATCCTTCTTTTTCACGAAGAGGATCGGTGCTCCCCACGGTGAGCTACTTGGGCGTATGAAGCCCTTATCAAGCAGATCCTGTAGTTGTGACATCAGTTCCTGCATTTCTGGCGGTGCTAGGCGGTACGGTGCCTTGGCAATAGGTGCCACTCCCGGCACTAGGTCTATTCGGAACTCCACTTGCCTGTCTGGCGGAATCCCCGACAGTTCCTCCGGAAATACTTCTGGGTAGTCGCAAACCACTAGTACATCTAAAACTTTCAGTTTCTTCTTTTCCATTCTCGAGTCGATCACGTGAGCTATGAAGGCCGTGCAGCCCTTGCGTAGATACTTTGCCGCTTTAGTCACGGTGCAGCATGCCGTTCATCCGTTCTGTCATTTTCCGTAGATGGAGATTTCTCCCCCACTTGGACTCTGGATCCGTATGATCCCCTGTTTACACAAGATGTTGGCCTGGTGACGCCCTAGCCAATCCATTCCCACTATTACTTGGAACTCTCTCATCGGAGTCGGTAGCAGATCTATAGTAAACTGTACATCATCTATCACTATTACATTACCCCTATAGATCGTGGTAACACACAAAGCCTTATCATCAACTATCTCTACTTCTAACGGTGTTTCTAACTTTACCGGTGCTACAAAACTGTTTTGAACCCTCGGGTTCATATAAAAGCCTGAAAGTTACAAATTTACATCAAAAGATGCTTTCTCACTAAACAACGGGGCGTTAAGTTTCAAAACACTGTTTTACTTAAATACATGACAACCGTCAAACTGAAGCTTTGCCCCTGTCTTTGATAAAACCTGCAAAACATTTTAGAAATAATATCTGATAAGCTGCGAGAGCTTAGTGAGTAAACTAGAATGCCAATCATATAAACACATGAATATAATCATATGATAAACACTGAAAATAACTGATAATAAAACTCTGAGTAATTAACTGAGCCACTACTGCCCAAGGCAGTATGCTTATTGATTCACATAATTAATTAACTGAGTCACTACTGCACAAGGCAGTATGCTTCCTGATATCTGATTAATTAACTGAGCCCCAGTACTATACTATTTCTGAGCCACTACTGCACAAAGCAGCATGCTTATTATTACTGAGCCTTACTGTACATAGCAGTAAGCTTAACACACATAATATATATATACTATAACACTACTGAACCTTACTGAGTATAGCACCCATATCTGAGTATCCTAACATATCAATAACCTGATATAATAACATACATGCCATAAATATGAATAGTAGTCTAGAAGACTCACCATATAGTCTGTGATGCTATAATAGTCTACAATTAATAATAATCTAGCGAACGCGCCTCTGATAAGTCTCTACATGAAATAATACTGAATATACATCAACACATGCATCTGCTGAACTGAACAACTGAACAAAACACTAGGTACGCCCGTGCTTTACACAAGGTACTCCCATGCCTTACACCCAGACCACCCCGTGGTCTCTAGGCACCCTCTGGGCCTTTCTAGAAGAGGGCACGCCCGTACCCTAAAGGTCACGCCCGTGCCCTTCAACTGGTAGCAGTAGCTTGGCCGACTTACTTGCTGTCTCCGGCCAAAACACCCCAAAAACCCAACTTTAATTCATAAAAACACATCTGGGATGTTTTCCTACATCCCAAACAACTTCTAATCCATAAATAACAACAATAACATTCTAAAATTTGTGATTCACCATTGAATCACTAAAACCCATTAAAACTTCAAAGTCTATCATCAAGAACTCTTACCTCCACTTGTATGATCACTAGCTTCTGTTGTTACACCTTGCTTTTAGCTGTTCCTGCTCCAAATCTCAGAGAAAAATGGATGTTTAGAGCATACGTGAGTTTAGTTTTGCAAAAGTGAAGACTTTGACTATCTTAAAGTCAAAGTTGGCTATTTATATATATAACTATGGACTAATTATATAATTAGTCCCTCAACTTTTCCAAGTTCCGTTTTGACGGTTTTAGCCCCTCTAGTTCATAACCACACACTATCACGTATATCCATTAGTAACTCGTATACCACTTTGTACATTTCTCGCGTTAACTTATTAATAGAATTTCCGGGTGTTACAACTCTTCCCCACTTGAAATGATTTCGTCCCCGAAATCAACTGCTGTAATGTTCTGAATAATAACATCATTTCCTGTACAGGCCCTCCTGTATATTCTGACCCCTCTTCTATACCTTTACCGGTTCTTTGACCCTTTTACTCTGTTTATTAGATTCAACTGCTAAACATCTGCTGGAATATAACACGCGAAAGGTGTTCTGAATTTATAACAACTCTTCTGATAACTCTGATCTATAAACTGCTCCTCTCCACATGTACAATAATTCTGAATAACTGATTGAATTCCGGGCTTAGTCTTCCCTCCTTTCTGAATCTGATCATCTCTTCCACAGTACCACTGTCAATAATACATACTTCTTCACTGAAACCGATGTGATGATCTCGTTATCTGTATAACCCCTCTGTCTATCATGAACATCTTACAATCTATTACATACCTTCTGAATATGTTCTGCTTTTCGCTGTACCATTTCTGTACTACCCCACTCTGTCTGGCTCACATCACCCAATACACTAAAGTTCAATATGAATATCATACATTAACATCCTGGTGCTGGACTGGTATCTGTTATAACACAAATTTCTGTCAAACAAATTTATACCCCTGGCTTTCCTTCTGAATCGATATCACAATCATAACATATGCTTTCCATCAACTGTATATTCCTTTCATTCTGACTGCACTGAGATAAGACTTATCCCTTAAATCAATATGAAATCTGTTCCAAATTCTGAAAACACAACTGGTATCCCTGTCTGATTAAGTAGAAACTGATGTACTACCACAAGATACAATTTCTTTCGCATATACCTCTGTTAACTGTTCTGCATGAGAAGTTTTCTCTAATGAAAACAAGTTATATATCTTTAAGGATATTTCCCCACTTGTCTGACTATATCTCATTTTATCTCCAACTATCAATAATTCACTTTTAGGTATTCATACCCCTAGTAACTTCTAACTACATCATCATTATAAACTTATGAATTTCATATAGGTGTGTCTTACACGCACCCCCATAACCTGATACTCATATACCACTATATCCAATTAACATATCATAACTGTTTTTAAACTGATTGACTACTTGTCCCCTTTTATCCCATCGTTGTAATACTTTCCTCCTTTGATCACTTGTCACTAAACTGTTCTTATCACCTCTGAATAAGAGTGTCGTAGCTGTCATTTAGATAATTAGTTCACATCAGTACTATTTCTGATTTCCTGTTCAAACTGTCGGCTATACCATTAGCCTTACTCTGAATAACATAATATTCTATTCACAATCCTCTACTGATTCTAATCACTGTTTCTATCACCTTTACAGGTCTTTCTCATTCAACAATTATTTCCAACTGCTATAATTTAGTGTAAACAACACTTCACACATAAACACATAATCTCATCATATCATACGGAATGCTACTGTAGCGTACTAACGGTAGTCTCATATCTACTCATCTCTAAATGCTATCACAGCGCACTGACGATAGTCTTACATCACTTATGAATGCTATTGCGGTGCACCAACAAATAATCTTACATCCACATATCCACCCACTATCGGGGTATAACCATCACGTATCATATACATAACATATCACATAAACTACTATCAAGTGCAAGTCGGTGTATTCATCCTCATTCCATTTTAACTGTCTAAAAGTGTAAGCAATAATTCCGCCCCTCTGCATTAAAACACAATCCCTGCCACTGTACAAAGCAAACTTAAACTTCTGTCATTTCTTCAATCAATTCAGGTAGCGCAAAAACTGTCGTTTCACAAAATTTCTGTTAACAATCCCATAACGATACTGACCACAATCTGCTTGTCTGATGGTAACCCTGGGTATTTCCTCGGTTTACACGTCGAATATCCGTATACTACTTTCACATCTTCAAAACTCATCTGTTTCTTCTCTGACTAATACTCGTAACACAAATTAAAGAAATAGTATATCCACACTGAGGATACTCCCTATATCTATAACTAACCACACATATAACTTTTTGGTACTAACATATATATATAGTTCTTCCCCACTTGGGATATGAACTCATATCACTTTCTGTTCACATAATTCTGCAACCTGGTTACTATCAAACTAGTCTATTCCAATTACTGTTTGGAATTCTCTCATAATCATGGCTACAGTTTCAACAAGGAATCTAACTATATCTGGTTCTAACACACTTGACTGAAATCTTTACAGAATAACTAAATACTAACAATTTACTTGTAACATAATCAAATAACATACGAGCAGACAAACTGTTGACAAGATATATACCTGGAACTACACCTGGCTTTGTTTATACTCCTTCTCCCACTTCATCTCAGAGTATGTGTGGACGGTAAAGTTGAAGCAGACTTGAATTCGGTAAGCGCCGTTATTGCGGTTGGATTGGGACATTCAGACCTCTGATGACCTGACTGATAACAATTATAACACACTTTGATCGGATTCTTGCAATCTCTGCTCCAGTGATCAGGTTTCCCACATTTATAACATACCAAAGAACCAACCCTGCATTCTCCCAAATGACGTTTCTTGCATAACGAACAAACTGGATATGTCTTCTACATCATCATCTTTTCTTGAGTTTCAACTCTCAGTTTCTTATACCCTGGCGTCGCCTTCTCCACTGATTCTCTTTCAGTTTCCTGTCTGATCAATTCTAACTCTCTAGCCCTTGCAGCATCCATCATGGATTTCACTGTTTGATGCTTACTAGCATCAATAAACTCTCGAGTGCTAGGCTTGAGCACCATCATGTACCTATACATCTTCATCTTTTCATTTGCCACATAATCTGGGCAAAAACGAGCTTTCTCCATGAACTTTGCATTAATCTCTGGTACAGTCTCCTTTGTCTGTTTCAATTTGTGGAATTCATCCACAATCTTATCAACTTCTGCCTGTGGTACAAATTGTTCGAAAACAATTTCTTTGAACTCTTCCCATGTCATAACTTCTATCTGAACATAACCTCTTTGTTTTATCTCCATATCCCACCAATCCTTTGCTGCACTTCTCAGTTGATTGGTTGCATATCTCACCTTATTCTCAGGTGCACATGAACAAGTGTGAAACGCACCTTCAATTTCAGAGATCCATCTGTGACTGACGACTGGATCAGTTGCCCCATGAAACAACGGTGGCTGACAAGCTGCAAAGTCTCTGAATGTACAACTTTTCGGTGCTTCACGTATAATAACTTGAGGTTGAAGATTAACCCCAACACCCGCAGCAGTTAACCTAGCTGTGACTTCCCGTCCAATCACTTCCTTAATCTGATTTATGATATAAGGAATGCCGCGTTCCAACACTTTACTAATTTCCCTCGCTACAATTTCTCTGGTCGCAGCTTCTGGTACTTCCTGATTTATCTCTGGGGCTCCTCCCTCCCCATCATACTGTGTTCCTAACAGAACATGCTCATCTGTCACACTGGTCTCTACCCCTTCGGGTCTACGACTGGGACCACCCTTAACATTATTAACTGCTCTTGAACCTCTTGTATTAACCATCCTGGTAGTATAGATAAAGCATTAAGGAAAAGGTAGCTCTATCACACCATCCTCTATAACAAACAGTTACTAATACATCCAACATATTAGTACACCTATCATCTGATCCAAAGTATTTCTGCATATACTAAGGCATTCTATACATCTATAATCTCTGGTGTACTACTTCTACAAGTACCCCTCACCCGATTCACAAGATTCCTCATGATTTCATTAAGTTCCAACACGTATCATATGTCTGTAATAATATGAGCTCTTATATTATTATAAACACATTACACACGTTCGATCTTAAATTTACCACAAAAAGTCCCGATTCACAGGCTTAGGCCATGTATCTCTAATAAAGTATATCACATATTCATGTCATAATTTATCTCATACTGACTGCACATGTAAAACCAACTCTTAACAGTTGTAAGCATACATATCATATCTGTCCTGAACACATCATGCACTGACACATAATGCTCGCATAACACATATCAATATAATTACTAGTATACTCACTAAGCTGCAAGCCTCCAGTTTGACTAACTCCGCAGAACCATGGTTTAAGTCCAGACGATGCATAACACACCTCCAGATCCCTCAAACCGTGGCTCTGATACCAAGTTGTAACGCCCCAATTTTCAAAAACATAAATAAAACCATACTTGAAGTTCTTTTAGAAATAAAAGAGTTGTTTAACAAATAAGCGGAAGCTACAAAACTGTTTTGAACCCTCGGGTTCATATAAAAGCCTGAAAGTTACAAATTTACATCAAAAGATGCTTTCTCACTAAACAACCGGGCGTTAAGTTTCAAAACACTGTTTTACTTAAATACATGACAACCGTCAAACTGAAGCTTTGCCCCTGTCTTTGATAAAACCTGCAAAACATTTTAGAAATAATATCTGATAAGCTGCGAGAGCTTAGTGAGTAAACTAGACTGCCAATCATATAAACACATGAATATAATCATATGATAAACACTAACAATAACTGATAATAAAACCCTGAGTAATTAACTAAGCCACTACTGCCCAAGGCAGTATGCTTATTGATTCACATAATTAATTAACTGAGCCACTACTGCACAAGGCAGTATGCTTCCTGATATCTGATTAATTAACTGAGCCCCAGTACTGTGCTATTTCTGAGCCACTACTGCACAAAGCAGCATGCTTATTATTACTGAGCCTTACTGTACATAGCAGTAAGCTTAACACACATAATATATATATATATATATTGTAACATTACTGTAACACTACTGAACCTTACTGAGTATAGCACCCATATCTGAGTATCCTAACATATCAATAACCTGATATAATAACATACATGCCATAAATATGAATAGTAGTCTAGAAGACTCACCTTATAGTATGTGATGCTATAATAATCCACAATCAATAATAATCTAGCGAACGCGCCTTTGATAAGTCTCTACATGAAATAATACTGAATATACATCAACACATGCATCTGCTGAACTGAACAACTGAACAAAACACTGGGCACGCCCGTGCCTCGCCAGGCACGCCCGTGCTTTACACAAGGTACTCCCATGCCTTACACCCAGACCACCCCGTGGTCTCTAGGCACCCTCTGGGCCTTTCTAGAACAGGGCACGCCCGTACCCTAAAGGTCACGCCCGTACCTCCTTAGGTACGGCCAAGGGCACGGTTGGATCTTGAAGGTCACGCCCGTGCCCTTCAACTGGTAGCAGTAGCTTGGCCGACTTACTTGCTGTCTCCAGCCAAAACACCCCAAAAACCCAACTTTAATTCATAAAAACACATATGGGATGTTTTCCTATATCCCAAACAACTTCTAATCTATAAATAACACAAATAACAATCTAAAATCTGTGATTCACCATTGAATCACTAAAACCCATTAAAACTTCAAAGTATATCATCAAGAACTCTTACCTCCACTTGTATGATCACTAGCTTCTGTTGTTACACCTTGCTTCTAGTTGTTCCTGCTCCAAATCTCAGAGAAAAATGGATGTTTAGAGTATACGTGAGTTTAGTTTTGCAAAAGTGAAGACTTTGACTATCTTAAAGTCAAAGTTGGCTATTTATATATATATATAACTATGGACTAATTACACAATTAGTCCCTCAACTTTTCCAAGTTCCGTTTTGATGGTTTTAGCCCCTCTAGTTCATAACCACATACTATCACATATATCCATTAGTAACTCGTATACCACTTTGTACATTTCTCGCGTTAACTTAGTAATATAATTTCCAGGTGTTACAACAACGAATGTACCTGCGATCACATCGGGCTCTTTCTTTGCTTCCTCCACGGTCATTTGAAAAGCACACCCCCGAGGCTTTGGAACCTCGGGTTTCTTTCCCTTTTCTCCTTCAGTGATTCGGAGCGGTGGTTGCCAAGCAGGTCTCCCGCTTCCTCCAGTAGCTTTCGGGCACTCGGCCATGCGGTGCCCCGGTTTGTTGCACTTAAAGCACATGTTCAAGTGGACCCTACAATCTTTCCCGTAGTGCCCACTCTTTCCACATACAAAGCAGTTTACAGTTCCAGCCCGACACTCCCCAGCGTTCCCCTTTCCACATTTCCCACATCTTGCCCCCGAATTCCTCATGGCAGGTTTCGTACCTCCAACGTTCGGTTTCTTGAATGGTTTTCTGCTTGCATTTCCTCCCAGTGCAGCCCGCTCAGCAGACCTCTTCTTATTTTTTCCGTCAGATACAACTCCCTTTTTCTCGCTCCCTCAATCAACTGGTCTAGTGTAGCATACTGGCCGTTCGAAACAAACTCTTGAATATCCTCCCTCAGCATCTGCGTATACCTGTGTATCTGCAGTCGTTCATCACTTGCGTAAGCCGGACAGTACAGTAGTTTCTCCTTGAATGTCGCGGTTATCTGATTAACCATCTCAGTTGTTTGCTTGAGTTTCATAAACTCATCCATCACTCGCTCCACTTCAACCTTGGAAGCATACTCCTCGAAAAACGCTTTCGTGAATTCTTCCCATGTCATCCTGGCGATAGCTTCGCCTTTCATCTTCCTCAATAAGTTCCACCAATCCTTGGCCGCTCCCCTAAGGAAGTTAGAAGCGAACCAAACCTTCGATTCCTCAGCACAGCGGCTGGTAAAGAAAGCTCCTTCGATCGCGGAGACCCATCGGGTGCTTCGCACCGGGTCTGGTACTCCATCAAACACAAGCGGCTGACACGCCGAGAAATCCCAGAAAGTTTCTCCGGGGACCACTTGATTCGTAGCTTGTGCTACCGGTTGAGCGACCACAACAGCCACGGTAGCCTCTTTTGCAGCCCATATGGCTCCCAACTTTTGATCAATCATCATGCCCATATCCTGTTTTAGGTCCTCCACGATCTTGGGCAGTAGTTCTTTCGGTGTGTTGGTAACCACAGTAGTCACCAGCTCAGTCATAGCTTCATTCCTATATTCATCATCATCCATCACATTTTCCGGTACAACGTTCTCCGGATTTACATTATCAGTTTCGTTCAAGACTGGTTGTGCACGTGGGTCACTCTCTCCCGTCACACTTGCATTTTCTCCATCAGGTGGGTTTTCAAAACCCGTCGGTATCACATATCGATTTCTTGTAGTCACCATACTTGATGTATAGACAATGCACTTAATTAACAGGCGGCATTGGCACACAGTCCTCATCACTATATCAGTTCATGTTTCACGTATTTCATGTCATAAGTATAACTATCAGGCAACCCTAGTCATTCTAAGGCACCCTAGCTACAGGCATCTTATCTCTACAAGTACCCCTCATCAGATCCACAAGATTCCCCGGATTTTGACAAGTTTCAACTAGTGTCGTGTGCAAATAATAATATGGGCCCTATTATTACAAACACGCTACATGTATTGGATCTGGTCATTACCACTAGGAATCCCGATTCACTGGCTTGGGCCATGTATCAATCATCTCATCAAACACATAATCAGTTATCACGTAAGCATTAACATGTCATTCTATTCTGGTTCTACTAGAGCGCTTAAATTGCATAGCCTTAGTCATCATAGTCAGCATATCACAATTTCACATATCAGTCAACATGATCATAACATCATAAATTCTTACCTTGTACTCGCGTGTGACCACTCGGACTAGCTCCAGTTGATAGCTCATTGCAACATTTATCACTTGAAAAAGTTTCAAAACTTTGTTTAAGATCTTTCACGAACCAAGGTTTAAGTTCAAACACGTGGAAATGCAATTGAATCTCTTAAACCAAGGCTCTGATACCAAGTTGTAACGTCCCAATTTTTTTTTCAAAACAATTAAACAAAGAGTACGATTAATAATTCACCACAAATCAAACATTGTATATGTTAATTACAACCCCGAGTGATAAACCGTAGAATTCAAATGTAATAGTTTAGAATACATCATAACACAAAATAGTTTGACAATGCGGAAGCTTGTGGAGTATGAGCTATCAATCGCGTGCTGGAGCCCCGCCGTGGCCATCACCTGAATTGAAGGTTAAACAACAACCGTAAGCACGAAGCTTAGCGAGTACACTTACTTACAATCAACCATATAACATCACATCATTTGCTTTACATTCATGTTACATCTTTCATTCCCGCTACCGTAGTAGTCGGTCCCACATTCCCGTCACCGGAGTGAACGGTCCCATCATACTCGTCGCCGTAGTGAACGGTCTCATCATTCCCGTCACCGAAGTGAACGGTCCAATCATTCCCGCCACCGAAGTGAACAGTCCAATCATTCCCGCCACCGAAGTGAACGGTCCAATCATTCCCGCCACCGAAGTGTACGGTCCCATCATTCCCGTCACCGAAGTGGACGGTCCATCATTCCCGTCACCAAAGTGGACGGTCCAACATTCCCGTCACCGAAGTGAACGGTCTAAATGTGACATTCGGCAACAAATTTCCCAGGTTAGCCATTAGAAATTCTAACTTTAAGCCTGGTATGACTAAAAATATTATTTATGATTTAAATACATCAATAATAATATTAGATTTCATAGAAATCCCGCCTATATGGTTAGAACCTTCCCGAGCTCGAAAAATCGAATTATTAAAAGTCAAGAATTACAAATCATATACAATAATAATAATAATAACAATAAAAATAATTAAATACATCATAATAAATATAAATAAGTTAAAATATAAAACATATATATATAAACTCATCAAAGTAATTAAAACTTTGTTAATTAAAAGATTTAAACAAAATCACCATTTACACAAATTTATTTAAACTAATTACAAATAATTTATAAAAAATAAAAATAAAAGAAACCCCCCCACTCTTTTCTCTTGTCTCCTTCTCTTCCCAAGAACCACCACTTCATCTCCCCCATGTTCTATGTAATCCCCCTTCCTCTCTTCATCATTTCCTTTACCACCACACTCCATCTCTTCTCTTTTCTCTCTTCTTCTTTCACCACCAAAAATCTCCCAAGAAAATCAAGAATTGTTCATCTTGTAAAGGTCCAACACATAATCAAAGGCAAGAGTTGGTAAGATGATCATAAAACACTCATCTCTACTCTTCTACCTTTCTTCTTTTCTTCTTTCTTCTTTCTTTTTATTTATTTTCTTTGATGTTCATCTTATTTCCTTTATATATATCTATAATCATGTAAATATAAGCATCCTACCAATGTTGTAAGGAGCACATGAAATGTGCATCATCCTACCATTGTTGTATGGAACTTAATCAACTAAAAATCAAGAAAATAAGACTTTGATCATGCATGTGTTTCATCTTAACAAATGTTGTAAGGAACACATAAAATGTGTATCATCCTACCATTGTTGTAAGAACACATGGATTATCAAAGCTTATACTCATACAAGATGATTAATCATGAATATAAACATGTTATATTAAAGTTATGACCCATAAGCAAAAAGAATCACAAATCTGGCAGAATCTGATGTTAGAACTCCCCAATTGTTTTTGTTATATTTGGAGTTCTAGGTATCAAAATCAGTTGATTCTTTTTTCTAATCTTATTTTAAAGTGTTACCTTTCATTTAAACCTGGATTCACTAATTTTCATGAACGTTTGATCCTTCAAACATATTTAAAAAGACACATATGTTGAATCTGGAAATCTGAAAGATTTAAAAAGGTACACTTTAAACGCGTGTAACTTACTCATTCTTGGGTCAAAATACGTCTAGGTTTTTTTAAACGTTTCATCTTTGAGTCGTGGTTAATTTCCAGTTTGAATCATGTAAAAAGGAGGTCGTATGAGCCCTAAACAGACGTTTTAGTAACAACATGTCATCCAGACACTGATCAGTGGACATCCTATACACTTTTAATTATTAAAAATACTAAACATGGATTATAAATTACTATATTTTTACTGGACATTCTAGAAATATGTATTAAGATTATATTAAAATATCAAGCCTTAATATGACTCTTAAAATACAGTTTTTAATTTTTAAAGTTCAACTTAAAGAACTGAAAATTTAAGTGAACACTTATGATTTATGGAAAAATAGGGACGACCTTTAACTATTTAATAAATAAGTTAACAACAAATAAATAATACAAAATAATAAATAAAATAAGTCTAATAGAGCTACATACCTCTTATATTAGGAAAGGATCTTCGGTAGGAACAAGAAATCCTTACGAGTGAACACATTTGCATACCGAGTGAGTATCATAGCCCCTTTTTACCGTATTTCATATTATTTTTGGGGTGAAAGCATGTGTATACGTTTCATGAAAAGTTTATTTCCTATCTTCTTATTTATTTCAAATATTATTTTGAGCACTTATGGTATTATTCTTTGATGTGCTTGGGTGATCGTTGTAAGGCCCTTTCGTTGGACATTATTCCTTAACTCCGCTAGTAAGCCGATGGTATTAGTAAGTAGCGCTATTTGGAGATTCCGACGTCTTCCATTTATGGTTGACGAACTATAGATGTACTTTACCACTACTAACGTCATTTAATATAGGCGTTAGGTTTATCATGGGCAATTGGTTGTCGGCTAGGTTGGATAATGGCTCAAGCAACAATCATCATAGTCTATTACTACCATGTGCAACGTATTGGGCAATATAATACATCTTCTATCATTATTTCATACTTGGATTTTATTCAAAAACTTCCATCAATTATTTAAACTTTTCTCATTTAAAGGATATTTTGTGTATATATTAAAAACCTATTAACTCACCAACTCTAGTAGTTGACCATTTTCTTTCTTTTACCCGTGCTTTCAGGTGGTCGTGGTTAGGTACCTTGCATAGAAGCATGATGTGTGGCATCTTCATCTTCATCGTCACGTTTTATAAAAACAATATCTATTTTATTTTCACATCGTACAAGACAATGTCATTTAATTTATTATTTGGTTGTGTAACTTTTGTTTATGTTTTACCCGAACTATTTATTTTTGTAAGTTAATATAATGGTTATTGTCTATATGCCTTGTGCGATGATATCTTGTGCTGTCACACCTCGTGTTTCCGCTTTAGCGGGGTGTGACACTAAACAATAGCATAGCATAACATAATAACAGTTCATCAATTCATCTGTCATTATTTCATAAATTCATCATTCATCAATCATATGGCACATAGCATTTTAAACACATACATCATAGGGTTTAGATAGTAAGTAAGAATACTCACCTGTCTGCAGTCTTAGTTCTCAAACTTAGCTCACTAACACGCTCGTGGTTACTTGCTAGTCAACCGTCACCTACAATAGGTCTAACAAATCAATATCGTGTACGAATCCCTCGTTCGTTTTATCCCCGCAATGCATTCGGGTTTCACAAGGCATGTACAATAAGAAAAGCATTAAAGTCCATTAAGTCTGGGATGTGTCGCGTCCATCAAACCGACGCGTCGCGTCGAGTGTAAAAGTGTCGGATGTCGTACGACTGTCGGATTCTCAACTCTCGGATTTCAAGTACCGGATTTCAAGTCATCGGATTTCCATCTTATCGGATTTCACATCCGGATTTCGACCTTATCGTATTGTTATATACATGAGTCGCATATTTCAGTCATTGTGCGCATGAAAGTCGCATGGCTTTTCATAAGTCGCATGGGGGTATCAAGTATCGCATGGAAGGTTTTCAAGTACAAAGGTCGCATGGATATCAGGTGTTCAAGGCAAAAGTCGGATGGTTATAAGTTACAAATGCAAAGTCGCATGGGGGTGTTTGCTAAAAAGTTGCATGAAGGGTTCAAACATGAAAGTCGCATGATCACTCCATGCGATAGTCGCATCATGCGAAGGTCGCATAGGTTGCTTTGAAGGAAAAGTCACATGGCAGGTTTAAGGGTGAAAGTCGCATGGATTGGGGTGTTCAAGCAAAAGTCGCATGGTACAAGTTTCAAAGGTCGCATGGTGTAAATCAATAAGTCGCATGGGGTTCAGTGGTTGCCATGCGAAAGTCGCATGGATGGGTATCAAGTGTCGCACGACACAAAACACAAAAGTCGCATGACTCATTTCATCCCTGTCAGTTCATCTTTTTCAACTTTCAGCCTCCATGGCCAAAATCATGTTCTTTCAAAACTCAACCAAATCATATCATTTTGTTTCAAAACATTTCTCCACTCATTTAAGCACTTCTTTCAAGATTTAAACACATTTCATCAAGTTTCCAAACTCATATCTACATTTCTTTTTCTCTTGTTCTTCTTAAACCTAGATGCTAAATCATGATATCATCATCAAAACAAGATAAAATTATACCTATAGTATCCTAGTGAGGTAAGAAACATTACCTGATGATTCTTGTAGCAATTCTTTGAGTTTCCTAGATGATCCTTGCACCTTCTTCCTTGTTTTCTCGTGAGGTTTAAGCACACACTCAGACTTTCTCTCTCAATGAAACATTAACAATTCCTTTGGGGGTTGTGCCCTAATCTTCTCTCTCTCTCTCTCTCTCTATATATATATATATATATATATATCAAGAATGCCTAAGCCCACTTTCTCCATTAATTGGGCCCAAGAACATAGGTCCAATAACATACACATGTCTAGTCCAACAATCAATTATCCATATACATAATTATACTCAAGCCCATAACTCTTTAATACATTTAACAATCCAATATAATCTATCATTTCTCAATAAATATTCTTTTATTTATTTTTCGAAGTTCGGGTATTACATTGTGTTATCAGGAAACACAAAGATTCAGTAATATTAGATATCTGAGTATTGCGATTGTGAAATAGAGGTGAGTGGATGTTAACTCACAGATGGTAAAGGTTATGATTGATATGATTGACATGATGCATGTGTTTGTGTTTGTTAGACTATTTAGTCTGATTGTTGATTGTATAACTGCTTCTGTGTTATCTTGTCGATACGTGCTCGTGGGATGAGAACGAGTATCGTGATAGAAGTTAGCTAGGCATGGAATTGGGTTGGGCCCGTTCGCTATTGGTTGAGTAGTTGTAGATCCTCCGGTGCATGTGTTGTATCGGAGGGGATCTAACTGTGCCAACTGGCGGAGGGATATCGGTAAACCTTTGCTTTAGCCCGCATTGGTTGAAGGTTTTGCGCCGAACCGTCGGTCTTATGAATTATGTGATTACATGCTTTTGAATTGATTGTTGTTGTTTGATGTTGTGGTTTAGCTTTCATTCACTTAACTTTGTGCTAATTCCTCACTGTTGAACCATTTTTGCAGGTTCGTTGTGTCCAGCGGTTTAGCTGGGGTTTTTGGTTTAGAGGAAAGCTTGACCAATGCTATGATGTTTGTTTCCTTTGTAAAAGACGAGCCATATTTTATTTTGTAACACAACACATGTTTGGATGTTTGTATTTTGTGGATGATTGTAGTATTTTATGACAATCTCTCAATTATGCTTTCGTAGCGAATTTAAAAAAAAATGACTTTAGATTTTCGGTGTTACATACTGTATCTGAAGATATTAACGTAAGAAATAAATACCTACAAAAGGAATTCTTTAATAGACTCAATATTGAAAAAAGAAAGAACTTTGTCATGTAAAACTTTGCTATGTTTCTTGGTAGTACGTGATTTGTTAATATTTTAAGAAAAATTAAGGTCGTTAATATCATATTTTTCATGTTGTGAAAAAGATGTTAATCCTTGATAGATCGGTTTTAATATTATTATATTTGAATAAGTAAATTAAGGACGTATATAAATTAAATTATATAATTTCATCGTTTTAAACTCTAAATCCTTGATAATGTAACTACTAATATAAATATCTATGAGTTGTACTTTATTGAATTAAAGGGTTTAGTTCATTAAAATGTATTTAAGTTGTCATGTTTTGCTATTATTGTATGTATTGGACTTAAAAATTTTCTATTGTGTGTATCGAACTTTTAATTTGTCGTTATTGTGTGCATTAAGCTTTCTATTGTATGTACTAAACTTGTAAGTTTTTTTACTTTTTTATGTAATCAAAATACATGCAATTGCAACAAATTAAAAGTTTGATATACACAATAGAAACTTTTAAAGTTCAATACATAAATAGAAACTTTTAAAGTTCAATATACATAATGACAAAACGTGACAACTTGGATACATTTTAGTGAACTAGACCCTAAATTTAATCATGTTTAGACTTTGAAAACAATTAATATGGATATCTATAAAAATTAATTGAAGTTTTCGATTAAGAAGAACAGAAGATAGAATATGTAGACATTAACATATATATTATTTATAATATAGCAACCATGATATAAGTATCAATTTAGGCGCATTAAGAGTCATAAGCTTTGCACCTAAATATAAACTAATCCTAAAACTTGGTTTTAGATTATATTTTTAGGAGAAGTTTTGAGCTGGAATGAACTAATTTCCAACAATAACATGATATATTAATATAACTATTTTTATGTAAATTTTGATGATGATATTAATATATGACTTAATAATTATTTAATGAATATTTTTAGATGAACATGAGGAATTTACAAAATGAAATAGACATCGAATTGAGAAGATAAATATGAGGCATTAAATGTGTATCTAGTGGCCAAAACGATTACCTATATAAATAGAAGTTTTCAAATTTTAAATTGATGATATACGTTTGAATTAGATATAACCAATAACCTATTTCTAAGAAAAATAATTAAATTTTAAATAATGTTTTTGTTATTAATATCCTATTTTTAAGCGTTAAATTTGAAATATATGTTATGCATAAAGAATCGTAGTTTAGGATAGAGATACTACTAAAAATATATAAAGTATCCCTTAAAATAGGAGCAAGATTTAATAGGAAAAAAAAATAGAATTTTTTATTAAAAATATCCACATGCTTTACAACCCTCCTCACTTACATGCCCGATCCGAAGATGGAGATCTCTGTACACGTGTCGATTTCCCACATCCCAATCAGCACTCCCGATAACCGCTTCTTTCTTTGATATCTACATCTTTCAGCCGTTGGATCATTTGACTTCCAATTTAGTCATCAAATCTAACGGCCATACTACCTTCGTGAACTCACCTAATTTAAAATACAAAGCCACCTGTTCCTCCTCTACGGGTTCAGAAAAATGGCGGTGATGAACGGTGGTGCAACCGGAAAACCTAACTCCGGCGTCTTATTATCCGATGAAAAAGAAGAAAATTCTACTACTGCTACTAGATTGTTATCACCCAAATCTGGGGTTATTCCCGGTGAATTAGGCGAAGATGTAACCCTTTACGGCGTTTTCAACCACCTAACCGAATCTATTTTCGATTCGAATCCTGATCAAAGTTCTGGTGTTTCTCGTCCTCCGATGGCTGCTCGGATCAAAACATCGTTCATGGAGTCTGCTCCTATGTTTCGTGAAGCTATCCTCAACACGCGTCATGATATTCTTCTTTGGACTCGACGCGGTAGTCCTCTCCGTGCTCTCTTGGTTGTTTCCGTGAGTATACGATTCACCTTTTGGAAATTCATTAAATTCATTATAGTTCAATTAATTTTACTGGTTTAATTCCTTTTTGTCTAAATCGTTAATCGTCTATGGTACGAAATCTTGTGCTTCATGGTTCCTAGAATTGGATGACGTTGTTGGATTTAGAAATAAATATGACGTTAAGATTGATTCTGTAATTTGGTAGAGAACCTTTTGATTTAGCTTTTTGAAACACGCTAAGACGTCATATGCAATATTGCAATCCACAACTCAAAGTTCAGAGTTACCCTACTTAGAGTATTTAAATTGATTTTACTTGCTTTTTTTTTTGTGAAAGTCAAAACCTATCCCACTATGGGACTAGAACCTCGACCTCAAGGAGGGAGAAACACCTTAACTCACACTTATACCGCTAGACCAAAGGCTCTTTGGGATTTTAGGAAGTTGCCTTTTTCAAGAAATATGACCAACTGACCACCTACAAGCGAATTTATTATATTTTTAAAGTGAATAGGGAAAAAGTAGAAACACCATCTCCGTCTTTGGCTCTTGCAAAAGGCTTGTGGGCAGTTGGTCCGGAATGATTTTGATGTTGTAATCCTGGAACACCATATTAATTTTCAATTATAAGTAGTCTCTACATACCTTTTAGGTCCTTTGGTCATTATTTTGCTAATTGTCTTTCGTTGACAAATCTCAACGATAACCATTTTTCTAGAATTGAGGATTTGATTGATAGAGAGGCCTTCAATAATCATCAATCAGACATGGGGGTGTTTGGTAGAGAGAAAAGAAATTGGGAGAAATGGAAATGGAAATAGGGGAGAAATGGAAAAGGGGAGAAATGGAAAGGGGGAGAAACGGAAATGTGTGGAGAATTGGAATTGATTCCCTTGTTTGGTATAATCAAAGAAATGAAACAGAGAAATGGTGGCTCAGGTCGCCGGACGGCAGTTGCGGCGTTGGCCGCCTCGCCGGACATCGATGATGATGAGTAGAACGCCGGAAGCACAGCGCAACCGGACATCAATGATGATGAGTAGACCTCGGCTGCCATTTCTCCACAATTAGAAGAGAAATGAAAATACAATGGAATGGGAGAAATGGAAATGGGTGGATAAACCACTTCTCCTCTCAAAACTATAACCATTTCTTCCAAACAAGAGAAACCAATTCTCTTCATTTCTTTTCTCTCTACCAAACACCTTTAAATAAAGCCTCCATGGATGAGTGACATCAAGTTATGATTTTCACAATTTTATCAGTAATGTTGTTTTGATGTCTACCTTGATATTGAAAGTATTAGACTAATTGGTACACAGCAAACTAGCCCTCTCTTCCCCTCTCTTCTTAAAGAAAAACGAAGGAAAAAAGGGTCGTTCACAAGACAGCTCGAGAATTTTGTATCTATCAGTTACAAAAAAACAAATATGTATGGCTGCAAAGATTTGAGTTTGGCTAGAGTTATCCGGGTTTGAATTATGTATGGCTGGAACCTTTTTGTGGGTTAGAAGAAGATTAGTCTGCTTAATTTTGTTACTCCACTTATAGCCTGTGGGTTGTTTAATATCTGCTACAATGGACTGATTATGCAAGAGGCTTAATCCAAAGTTTGCAAGGAGAAAGTTGATACGATAGGCATCTACACCTCAAGGGCTGCTTAAGTTGGCTTTTAAATTTCTGGAAATAGTTACAGACATAGAATATTAGAAGCTGTGGCAATCTGACCAAACGACCCTTGAAGCTTTTATGAAGAACGTTACTTATTTATTAATTTATTTTAATGAAGAGCATCAATCGTTGGTTATGTGATATGATAAATATTCTATAGATCTTTTAATTATAGTAGTTATTATATTTTAATTATAGATGATATTTTATCTTAGGATAGTAATCTTTTATGTTAGGAAGGAAGTTATTAATTTAGCATAAATAGAGGTTTAGGGGTATCACTTGGAGGGAAGAGTTTAGAATTATTTTGTTATTTTCTTTGTTTTGGAGAGCTCCTACCTCTTGAAAGTAGGTTAAGGAGAGACGGGTGCCTCTTGAAAGCACGCCAACTATTGTATTTGTTCCGATTTATCAATATATCGATTTGGTTCATATCATTATGTTCCATGATCAAATTTTGTTTACATATGTTCCTCCAGCAATGAAATTAGTAATTGTATGTAGCGACATTGAGGTGTTAAGTTGTTTGTATTCTGTAATGATAACAAGAGTCTGGCACTGTAGGGGAATCCAACACGAAGTGATTTGCATTTTACTTGTGAAATGTGAAATTGTGTTTTGGAGTTGCAAATTTAGGTAGCATTTGTTTTATGGGAGTGGGAATGAGGGAATTAAGTTCTGTTCCGACAAGTCTTTGGTTCTAGGGTTTGGGTTTTAAGAGATTGGTATCAAACCCACTAATATAGGCATACTTATAACCCACCAAGGGGGTTAGGTTAGAAATCCATTCCCATTCCCATTCCCTCATCAACATTGTTATTGTAATTTTATTTACTTTACAGATTATTAGAACGTGGGTTCTACTCATTTTTCTTCATAAGCAGAAGTGCCAACTAAAAGTATGATTTGGTAGTAAGTGTTAGCGTTAGTCAGCCATTTTGCAGCAAATTTAGCAAACATTAAGTGAGTTCCATTGGTTAAATTGTTTAAGAAAACGCTTTTTTAATCTGGTTTTCATTAAAGTTTTGCTGAAAACTTTTGCAGGCAGGGATAGTGACTCTCTTAGCCTTGACAGGAATGCTGGTGTTTATGGTGCTGTTTGTTGCAGCAACCGTGAATGCAATTCTGATTTCTCTTCTCATATCATTTGCCGCAGTTGGAGGCTTCTTAGCTATTTTCTTTGCTTGTATGGCTGCAATGTACATTGGGGTATTGTTCATTGCTGCTTTTGTTACATTCACTGTAACAATTGCATCTGTCATTGCTGCTTTAGTTGCTGCAGGTACATATAGTCAATGTATCTCTATTTTTTATGTCATTGTACACTTCTTTAGTGATAATAAATGGGCAGATTCTTGGAAGTTCGTATTGGGTTTTCAACAATATTTTTAATTATTGGTAACAACCATAAAAACTAATAAATTGGATCATCTGCATTTACAAGTTCACTAAATTCATGATTTTGCATGTTGGAGTGTAACACAAGTTTTCTGACATATGAGTCGAAGTATATCAAGAAAATGTGCAGATAGATTGTGTGAGTTTTCATGAAATTCTTTGACTTGGTTTCTGAAAACCTGCGAATTACTCTTAATTAACATGCACAATTATGAATTTAATGAATTTGTAGATTCACATGATCCAACATCTTAGGTCTTATGGTTCTTACCAATATTTATGATGATGTAGCCATCTTTCGCGACCTTAGACTAGGTTAAGTATGTGTCCTGGTCCAAATGTGTTGCCTTACCCTTGCCCCCTCCCTTATAATTAGGGTTGGCCACCAACGCTTTAAAAGACTTCCCCTCACTAACTCTCATCCCAAGAGAGGTCTAATACCTCCTCCTACTCTAGAAAGGAGTTTTCTCCTCTAAAGCGGACTTTCACTCTCATGTGGAGATCACCCTCTCCATATCCAACCAGTTGATGCAAATGTCACCCCGGCATGCCTGGGTAAGCCACAGAAATGTGAGACGAACTATTCAACTCAACCCTCTCGCACTCATGTATCAAAACATGCTTGATCAATTTAAGGTCTGTTATATTTCTGTGGAGAAGTCCCTAAGCTTAACTTTACCAGAGGCACCATCCTCTTTTACACAAAAAAGAGGTCCCTAAACTTTCTTTTTTATCATGCGTAAATAAACTCTTCTCAGTTTCTTAAAATCTATTGAAAAAGTTCTTCTTTCTTACATGATTAAGCCCCTAAACTTGTTATGAACTTGTCATTCTAATTTTAAACTGAAAGGGCTACTGATCATGCAGAAAAAGAAAAACAAAAATAGTGTTTGGGATTTTTCCGCACATAAAATGAGTGTACATAAGGATTTTTCTGGATTTTGTGCATGTTTAATATGATCACAAAAACTTTAGTACTGAGATAATATTCTTCCTGATTAACAGATAAAGTGATTTGAAGGTTTTAAGCATTGAATCATTTGGGATGACTTTGACTAATTTCACTCATTCCATTTGGCTTTGTTTTCTCTTTTGTTCTTTAAATAAATTCTAACCATTTGACCCATTCAAGATAAATTAACTAGAGGTGCCTATTTAAACCCATTCACTTATGAATTGATTGGTCCATTTTCTTTTTCTTAAATTTTATATGTAGTAGGTTAGATGTACTAGAGAGTGTAGATTAGGGTTTAATATAGGATGACCCAACCCTATTGGGCCCTAGCTTATCTATATAATAGGGTTGAACCATCCTATACTAAACCCTAATCTACATTCTCTAATATTAAACCCTAATACATAATAAGATGCGCAAGAAATAAAAATAATAAAATGAAGAAAAACCTCGCCGAAATGAGTCCAGAGATTAATTTTAATACATAAAACCTTGTAAATCATTTTACCACCTCTACATAATACCTTAGATGAAGTTTTTTTTTTTTTTTTTGTTGTTGTTTTTTGGGTAAATAGACTGAACCCACCCAATGTAATTGTTTGACCGTTTGGGTCAAGTAGTAAGAGTGAAAACTGAATGTAACAATATCATTTGGTACTTAACTTGTTATATTACATGGATCAGGTTGGATTGGGATGATTTGGATAACGTGGTTGGCGGTCTCAAAAGGTGCCAGTCTTGCAAAACGCCTCGCTAATACTTCTGGTCATAACAACTTTTAAGAGCTAATTGTCATAGTTTATCTAATTAGATGATGTCTGTAGTTATTCAAGTTGAATAAGAAGCTTTGTTTGCCACTGTATCTGGCTTTTTCTGTAAATACCAGTATGGCTTTATTATAGATTTTTTTTTCTTATTATTAATATAATCAAAGGAAAACACTACAAAACTTGAGTATTCAAGAATACATGTAGCGCATAGTTCCGAGTTAACTAGTAAAGTCAAAATTAACTAGAAAAGAGGTGACTAGTAGAGCTAGTGAACTGAATCGTATCCTGACTCGTGGCTTTATGGCAAGTCGGACCGAGTACTCAACTCGGACTGTGTTAAGTAGGGGTGTTCATCGGTTCGTTTTTCAGTTCTTTCAGTTTAAACGGTTCGGTTTATTCGGGTTTTTTTGTTGCTAAAACCGAAACTGTTTAAACTAGTGTCAAAACCGAACCGAATTCCAATTCGGTTCGGTTTTCGGTTAGAATCGTTTAAGCCGAGTTTGTCAACCCATTTTGCTTCTTTTAGCAACCCACTCTCGCATAGTCATCGTCTTGTGTCATTGAATCACATCTACGTGGAATCATTGCTTCGTGGAGTCACACCTTTGTGCCTTCGTGGAACACTGGGATAGAGTATCGAACGAAACGTGGTTTAAAGTTTTAGGCCATTACTCATTAGGGCACTACCGAGACAACGAGATATTAAGAGAATGAGAGGCGAGAGGGACTGAGAGAGTAAGAGATCAGGAACTTTTCCTAAGAATATGACCTAATGTGAAATGTCTATCAAAAATTAAAAAATATTTATATATAATATGATATATAATTAAAAAAATATTGAGATAACTAATTCGGTTTATTCAGTTTAATCGGTTTGGAAATTCCTAAAACGTAACCGAACCGAAGACCAATTATGGTAATCGGTTTCGGTTTTTAAACCGAACCGAAAACCGAATTTGAAAACGGTTTTGGCTATTACGGTTCAGGAGCGGTTTGGTTTACGGTTAAAATGGTTTATAACGGTATTTTGAACACCACTAGTGTTAAGTAAAAAAAACAAAGCAGAATATCAGTTGACTTCATTATGGTTTTACGACCTTCTTCTTCACTTTTTTATCACTCATGAGAGTTTCGGAGATATTGGATCGAAATATATGTGTCCATATTTTCGAATGCTCACTCTTCGGTATCCATTATTATGGATAGACTATAGAGGCTCTTGTGTTACCTCCAACTATTGGAGAAACATTTTAGGAAGATGAGCACTTGTGTTTATATATTTCGCTTACCCCCTTGTGCTCGGATGAGCTATTGGAGGCTATGTTTATGTTTCGTGACAAGGAGTGCAGCCGATCTTGGAATACCCGTTTACCCTCAAACGAGTTTCTTTACAGTTTTCGAGTTCTTCCGTATTAGATGTTGGGGGAAGTGATACAGTTATCCACTCATTGATTTGGATCGATTGAAAAATAGTTGGTGAAATCAAGAAATAGTATAGAGAACCTCCGGTGAGGTAAAATAGCTCTTGAGAATTGTAAATTATATGTATGTTGACAGGTTAGCCATGAGATTGATGACCGTGTTTTATTGAAAGAGTCGCATTGAATTCGTACTTTTTACTATTGACAAATGAGACGAGTTATATTTGGGACAATTTAACCTACAGCAGTTGGGTGATGTTGGGTAGTAGATCGGAATGGATTGAAGTCTGAACGAATTCGGGTTAAAACAAGTTCAGGTCGAAATGGGTCATTTAAAAACGCCTTAAAAACCTTACTAATTTGTCCCAATAATCATCCAATATCAACTAGAAACTCTAAAATCTAACCATTAATCAATTGGTGTTAGATCGAAGTTTTGGGATCTAAATAATGTACTTTTTGTCTAAACATTTGACTAATGGTAGCTTTGCCTATATATAGTCCAATGGATTTTGTTTGTAAAGCCCTACTTCAAGATAATCATAGTTACCCTTAATCTCAAGATGTTAGTGTGTGTTTTAAAACTCACGCTCTCATTGTGATAATTATCTTCTACACATTCTTACATCTAATCATCATGGAAATTAGCATCACTTGACGATTGTGGGACAAATAAGTGGTATCACAGCCAAATCAATTGTATTTGGCTTGGATCTTGAGAATTTTCGAGTTATCGTTCACTGTTCATAAAAAACGCTACTGTTCACATTCTTGAGGTTCGGTTTTCGAAATCCAAGGCTTGTTAATTTGTTTTGGTGATCATCGAGTGTCAATATGGATTAGAAAAAGAGTTTTTGGCTGTTTTCTTGGATTAAAACAATAATTTCTCCCTTCAATTTGGATTTTTTAAGTTTCGAGTTTCGAAAACTATTCTCGAGGAAAAGTTCGATTTTGATCTTCAAAAGACGACGTTTATGCTCGATTTTGGGTGCATTATGTTTAGAGGTTGATTTCGAGTGGATTGGAATCATTTGATTTTGAAATTGGTCGAGTTTTTTTAGAACAACTCAAATATGATTTCTTGAAGTTTTAAGTGAGTACTCAAGAACACGAAGAACACATGTTTTGTAGTAAGACACGTATTTATTTCTTTGTAACAACTCAAATTAATAACTCGAATACTTTATCAAAACTTCAATGAAAAAAATAACTATGAGAAAATCATACTTCGTGTGTTTGTAGTAAGACACGTATTTATTTCTTTGAATAACACTCATATTATATCGTCTATATCAGCAATCTCTCTTTCAAAGTAAAGAATCAAACTGTTTTAAAGATAATCATCATTCATGCTATTACGAAGCCTAGTTTTCATATTTTTTATTGCTGAGAAAGCTTTTTCCAAAATCAGAATCGCCACTTTGCGCTTTCCCTTCGCCGATTTTGTTTTGCGTTATACTTGGGCTACTAATTAACTCTAATAAAGGGGGTTCACAAATATGTATTGGACTTAGTCTTCTAAAATACTAACTATTTTGGAATCATTGGAGGGGGCCTAGCACCCTTCAGCCCCCTTATCTCCACCCGTGTTTGAGTGTTGATAAAGTGAATTTTAGAATTATTCGAGTTCCAATAACACCTCTTCAAGGCATATTCGAGTTCGAATAACACTTCTTTAAGACACATTCAAGTTCGAATAACACCTCTTCAAGACATATTCGAGCGTGATCAACATAAATGCTAGTAATATTCGAGTTCGGATAAAGAGTGTCCAAAGCGTATTCGAGCGTAGATGAAGTGAATTTTAGGTATATTTGAGTTCGAATAATACCTCTTTAATGCATATTTGAACGTGAATAGACTCGCTGATATTGGAGTTAATGGAAGGTTTTTTGATATTCGAACTTGGATACACTAGTGTTTTATATTTGAGTTTGAAGATTTGATATTCGACTTGGAATTCTTTCAAGAATAATTGTCCAAATACAATTGAGATTCATTCAAATCAAGTGAAAGGAAACATTTTTTTTTTTGTGATTCTAGTCTATCAAAGAAGAATCTAACTAGGATTTCGATTCAAGAGAATCTTTCAAACCGGTCATTATTCAACCCTTGCATTTCAAAAACTGAAAAATATTTGAAGACAATGCCGAACGACATGTTTCTACTGTACGATGATTTAGTGGATGAACAAAATGAACAACTTTCTGAATTTTGCAAGAAAAATCCAGAATTATCTACGAAGATTCATTTTAATTCTTCAAAACTTCAGAGGTTTGAAACTAAAAGAAAACTCTCTCCGAGAAGAGATTGACATGCTCAAATAGAAAATGTCTAAAGTGTCGAGGGAATCTCAACTTTTGAAGAGCAAGTGATGTTGAGATTGGTAGAATGAGAAATGATGTAGAGAAAGAGAAGATAAAAACAGCTTTTCTGAAAGAAGTAAATGTAAATATTAAAGAACAAATGTCCAAAGTGTCTGAGAAATTTCAACTATATGAGAAGAAATGTCAAGAGTATGGAGCTGAATTTGGGAAGAAGAGAGATGAAATTGAGAAAGAGAAGATAAGATCACATGATCTAAAGAAGACAATGTTAAGTTTAAGGAAAATCCGTCTAACCTCTATGTAAAACATCAAGATTCATACAAAATGTTGAAGAATAATGAGAAACTGATAGACAAACTCTGCATTGGAAAAGCTTATTGCAAGGAAAAGTCAAGAGACTTGAGCAACAGCTATTGGCTTCTACTCAGACATACATTCTCACCTCAAATCTTGAAAAGAAAATATTTGAGCTCCAAAAGACATTAGAAAGAATTTTGAGAAAGAAAAACAAAGCTAATGACTAGAATATCTGAGCTACAATAGATTTCCGCTTAAAAGACTCTTGAATCTATTTTTTTATTCAATTCCACATTGTAGTAGTCAATCTAATTCTTATCTTTCTATTGCAGATTCTGAATATTCATATGAGAACTTCATCTTTGATGAACAAATTGATTAAGTGAAGGCTCCAAACAAAGCAACTAGTTTCTCTCATCAACAGATTAAACCAAAGTTTAAAAGTAAACATAACTTTATCATTCTAACAGTTCTGATTCTTGTTTCTCAGTTGTCACAGATGATTTGAAGTTGAACAGAAACAGGTACGGGTTTCAAAGAAAATCTCTACCAACAACATATCATCTTGTGAATCATCAACTTCAAGGATGAAGAATTCATCATGGACACCAAAGAAGAAACATTCTAAACCAGCCCCTCGAACATTAGAGTTCAAGGTAATGAATGTTATATATAAGAAAAAGGTAGAGCCCTGACCACCTAGAATTTCTTTTGGCCTAGTGGTAAGTGTCTTGATCCTAACATGTAACACCATTATGAACAATGCTCCTTATACACGTTGATCTTCTGATTCATACGACACTTTCATTTAAATATTCTAGTGATGATATATCTCTTCCATTCGGTTATGGAAGTTTAATATGCTGCAACGACATTGTTGTCGGTGGTCATGGAAGAAAGTTTCTTAAAAAATACCAATAACAAAAAGGAAAAAACTAGACAAGATGATAATTTTGGAGCACTTGGAGAAATTTTGTAATAGTTATGGACTTCATGTACTTTTTTCATGTTGCTAAGTGTATTGTAATTTAAAAATAGTTTTACTTGATTACAGGTTAGTTCACGCGTAGTTCACACTAAGTTTAACCATAAACTTTGACCCATTGGTGAGGATCAAATGGGTTGCACCCCTTTTTGGGTCAATGCCAAAGCCCCTTAGGGATGGCAAGGGTTCGATACCTTTCGGGGATCAAGGGACGGCACCCGAAACCTAAATGAAAAACACTAAGCGTTATAGTGACTCATTTTACCTAATGTTAGTGAAAACTGTCTTATAAATCAAAATTGACTCATCTAGGTTGATGGCAACCAAAACTAGTTTGTCCAAGATAATCAAGCTTTTGCTTAATGAAAACTAAAGCTTTTGTTAGTGATCATAACCAAAGCTAATATTCAAATATTATTATAGGCTGTTATCAAAATAGGTACCTGTTAAATAATAACGGTTTGAAGTTAAAGGTTGTTTGATTGTAGCCGAATAATATCATTTAGCGATTAGTGTTGAATGTTTAGTATTTGACGCATTTAAAGAGGCAAGAAAATATTTTCGGATTATTCTTCCTTAAAACACTTCCTAAATCATTAAACACCCAACATTTCATCCTAATACCATTTTTTAACATGCCGTTTTATTAAGCAATCATATCTCATTTTGCAATAAATCTTTATCAAGCTTAAAGTGGTATTTTTATAATTCATATTATTCATTGAGAACATTTATCTGAAAATACATTAGATTTAATACTAAGTTCATATGAAACCTTTGAATTATTATTCAGCGCTAAATTATTTTGTTTCGTCTAACACTTTAGAAATTTGAGACCAAACAACTACCTTTTGGATGTTATCGTAAAAACATAAGGGTTGTCCATAGAACACTAGTGAAATATAAGAGCTCGGATTCATGGTATCCTGTAGATAGGCATTTTTTTAATTACATGAATCTTTATTATTGGTTATCATTGAAGCCAAGAGCATAAACGTGCATCTTGCTCGTGAACTTACGAGATGCTTTATTTAATAGCATTACAAGGAAATAACTGATATCATTTGTAGAAATATACCTAATTATACCTCAATAACTTGCTTCTTCTAGCAGGCATTAACTTTTCTCCCTCCATGTCATCAACCAAGCACCAACATCTTTTAGTCATTGCACTCAAACTCTCTTTGTCAATGTCCTCAGCTAAGCATCTTCCGGTCATTGCACTCAAACTCTCTTTGTCAATGTCCTCAGCTAAGCATCTTCTGGTCATTGCACTCAAACTCTCTGTGTCAATGTCTTCGGCTAAGCATCTTCCAGTCATTGCACTAAGCTCTACCCATAGTATGTTCATGGCGGTGTCGCTAGACATGGACCCTGCCTTCCGGTACAAGAATCATACATATCTACCCACTACTGTGTGGTTGTTTTAATCCCAACATCCAATTTTACACCTTTGTTTTGATCGGTATCAATGTCGTCATGGTGCAACACTCATCCTACCAAAGACAAGCATCGTTAAAATAAGAGAGATGATGCAATTGATGCGAGTGTCACATCAAGTCTATATCATAAGTTGGAACACAGGGATTCTTCAACTTCATCTCCATGTTTCTCCTAACTAGATACAAAAATCCTTTATACCTCTGAATTGCTTCCTCAAGATATAGTTGTCCCGGAAACCTTTTACACAACATTAAAACATTAAAAAGTTCTTATTAATGTCCCTTAAGATAGCAAAGTACGTACGTGCCAAAGCAACAATTATTATCATAGCTAGCAATGGTATTAAGAATGTTGTAACTGGTTCATGCGCTTTGGTAGGGACAAGTGTGTCCCTTGCCAAAAGTGACTAAATACAAGGACCGTAGCCATCTTACCTTGTGATAAAAAGAAATTTTCCTCTTGACCGCTGAAATTAGATCATAGTTGGTGCTTGGTGAGGTTCTCAAGTTGCTCCCAGTATCATTCTTCGAGTGATCATTAGAATCAAGTTCATAGGGTTCTTCCGGATAGAGTTTCTCCCATATATCTTATGTGTGATTTTTACTAGTTCCTTCAATGGAAGAAACTACAAGATGATCACGATCAAGGATTCTCCCAAATAGTTCTTTACAATCTTCCATGTAGCAAACCTTAAAAAACCAAAGAAGTAAAGAGTTAAGAATAGGATTATCCAAATATTTCTATACATTGATGTAGAAAATAATTGTATGATGAGTTTCTTTAGCATTTAGATCCTACCAGAATAAGCTTGTGGCAATGCCAAATTGATACGACCATTTCGAGATGGTCAATCTCCCAAATAAGAAACTGTTCTCATTCGTAACTCACGAAAGCATATTTAACTACAAGGAAACGTGCAATGCAGTCTTGTACTACTACTAATGCAGACTTGTACTACCACTACTTTGTGGAACATGGACCATGCACATGCAATTAACTAGGAACAAATGTAGGAAATGGAAACATGCTCTATGTACATGGCCCTATGACTTACTAAATCAAAACGAACATGGAAAAGAAAATTTAAAATTAAACTTCCATGAAAGTGGTTTCATTTAATCATGTATCAATGCTCCCACCCTGGAAAATGGCCTTGTCCTCAAGGCCTAGATCATGTGGCGCCATGTAAGTCCACGGTGGGTCATCACCCGATTGAAGAAGAAGGAACTTTGGGGGATTACATTGGTGACCCGGTTGGTGCTTCGCGGGACAATTGAAGCAAAGACCTTCTGTGCATCGTTTTTGCATCTCGGTGGGGCTTAACCTCTTGACCGGAAGTGTTGGAGAAGAATGAGAAGAGGCGGGCAATAAGGGTGGTTTTGTCGGTGGAGGCTCGGAGGGACCATCGTACGACAGAAGTTGGGCATCAAGCTTGTCTTCAATTAACTTTGCTAGAACATATGTTTGATGAAGCGTTTGTGGGTTATGGATGGAAATTTCGGATTGAATATCGGGACGTAAGCCGGAGATGTAGCAATTGTGAAGCACTTGTTGAGATAAACCAATAACTCGGTTACTAATCTTTTCGAACTCCGTTTGGTATGCCGAGACGGTTGTGGTTTGGCTCAACTTGAACAAGGTGGCTTGATGATTCTCATAAGTGGAAGGACCAAAACGTAACTTAAGTGCCCATGTGAACTCCGGCACTTCCAAGTGCCAAGAAGGTTATTGTTGGCTAAATGCTTGTACCAACTCAAGGCATCTCCGGTGAAATAGAAAACGGCGAGGGATAGACGTTGGTGAGGTAGAATAGCATAATATGTGAAGTAATTGTCGGCTTGAAATAGCCAATCAAGTGGATTAGAGCCGTTGAAGGTTGGAAGTAGTGTTTTTGGTGGTCTCAGTTGGTGTGGTGGTGGTGGTGGGGGGTTACCGTTAGGTGGCGGCAGCAGTGGAGGTGGTGGTGGTGGCGCGTGTCGGTGGGATGGACTGGGAGATTGAGGCAATGAGGTTGGAAGTTTGATCATATTGTGTGGCAAGTTGTTTAACAATGATATCGATTTGGGCTTTGGAATCGGATTGGCTAGCGGTGATTGTGTCGGTAAGTTTGGTGATGGCTTCGACCATGGCGGACATGGCTTCTTCCATTGGCAGTGGTTCTTTACGAGGAGGCATTACGAGGACGTGAATGAAAGCACCAAATGATATGACCGTTTCGAGATGGTCAACCTCCCAAATAAGAAAATAAAGAACACGTAAAGTTGGAGCAATTTTTTGTTCTCATTCATAACTCACAAAAGCATATTTAACTACAAGGAAACGTGCAATGCAGACTTGTACTACCACTACTTTGACTCCCTAGAACATGGACCATGTACATGCAATTAACTAGGAACAAAAATAGGAAATGGAAACATGCTCTACGTATGTGGCCCTATGACTTACTAAATCAAAAAGAACATGGAAAAGAAAAATTAAAATTAAACTTCCATGAAAGTGGTTTCATTTAATCACGTATCACAAATCCACTCACAATCTAGCGGTATCACAAATAAAAACTTAGATATATCAACACCTTCACAACCTAGTAGAGGATGAACATTAAAACATAGCGAAGAGTTCAAACGAGAACTATTTTTCGTACTAGAATGTGCAAGAACGATTTCTAACACCATTAATGACTCATTAATAGTAATGATTCATTGATAGAGGTATTTTGGCCGTTTACATATTTACCCAACCATAAGTTACGTCTGGCTGAATAAGTCATTATTATATTGACATAATTTTCCTAAAATACCCCTTATTAATGAGTCATTAGAATTCTTAGCCATTGATTTATTTTTATCAACAGGTCAATATTGGTTTTCGCACGAAAAATAGTTTTTGTTCGAACCCTTTCCCTAAAAACATATTTATTATTACGTAATATTATTATTATTATTATTATTATTATTTTATAATGAACATATGAACATTCATCATCTTCATAATTTCAGTATGAACATCAAATTGAACAAAAGATAATATCGATTTGTAACTTAAATTGAGCATTTATATCTGTAATTACTTGATGGTTTCAAATGAAGAAACACAAATCTGGAAAAAAATTGAATGAAGAAACATAAATCTAGAAAAAAATTGTTTGAGATCTAGACCCCATGATAAAGAACACAAATCTAGAAAAAAAAAATCAAAAACCCAAATATGAAGTGATGGTTGAAGAAACACTCGTTTGAAGAAATCCCAATCTGGTTTGTATGAGAAACCCATCTTGATTCATACGAATAAACCTCAATTTGGGTTTGTATGAAGAAACCCAAATCTGGGTTCATATGAAGAAACCTCAAATAATTTGTGAATAATAATCGAAACCCTAAATTAAAAGAATTTTATGCTTTTCGTAACTACAAGATTAGATGGGTTTGATTATTCGAAACCCTAAAACGGACTTACCTTGGTATCGCCCACATTGAATCGATTAGTTTTTTAGTAATCGATTGAACCATGGATTACAACCATCGTAGAAGCAGACCTTCAATTGAAACCCAAAAGAAAGCTTTGAATCAGATGAAACCTGCAAGTGATGCCTTGAATCAGATGCTAAGAGACCTTCGATCGAAACCCTAAACAAACCTTTGAATCGTAGAGCAAACCTCAAACACGCATTGAATCGACGAACACACATTGAATCAATGGAAACTATGCACATAAACTTACTTTAACATAATAATAATAATAATAATAATAATAATAATAATAATAATAATTTTTAATTAAAAAATTGTTTAAAAGAGAATGACCTGCTAGTCAGACCTGTAACCTGCAATTGAAGGTAACAATACACTAATTGGTAGTTTTTTAATGTTTGATACATTAAATGGTAGTTTTCAAAGTTAGGTATATACAATAGCAAAAAGTGACAAGTTTAATACACTTTTGGATACTAAACTCATTTATATTGTGCACAAATCACCTTCCTAGTTATATTAACTTGTTTTCTTTTCCCGGTCTTTAATTTTTACTATAATGATCCGGTAATTAAACATGACTAAAAATTATGATAGATTAAGGTGTGATGTTTCTCATGACTCTCTAATGAGTGGTCACCCTCATTTAACTTAATTTTCTCCACCACTTTATAGGATTAAATGCAAGTAAAAAAAAAAAGAAGTGATTTCACTAAAATATGTTATGTTCTAGTTGCTTCTAGGTTTGTATGGCCCTCTAGTTGATCCTCTCGATCCGTTCATGCTTTAGTTTGTTTGCATCGTTTACCTTCTTTGAAAAAGGCAAACTTTCAAATAAATGGAGAATTTCATATACATCATTTTAAAAAATTCAAAATTATATATATTGGGGAGGGTTCATGTGAAAAATATTTTATTTGCGAAAAGTGTGAGCAACGATGTTAGCCACTTATT
The DNA here is from genome assembly GCA_038502395.1 of Dittrichia graveolens. NCBI lineage: Eukaryota > Viridiplantae > Streptophyta > Magnoliopsida > Asterales > Asteraceae > Dittrichia > Dittrichia graveolens. Next base: position 48,815 of record JARJIL010000065.1, on the reverse strand, counting down.
TGCATTTTAATCTAATGACATGGATTAATCATTTTTTTATATTTTATTCAAAATGGTATATTCGTAAACATCATTTTTTCTCTCTTCAATATATTTCTCTCTTTCCTAAAATTTTTAAACAAAATAAATTAAAAATAATTAACAATTTGACGGTGTTTAACGTTGAACAAAGTCAAATATTTAAAAGTTTTGAATTATTAAGTGTTATGTTCATCATACTTAGTTCACTAATAAACTCTGGATTTATATTGTTTCATTATTAAATGCTTTTTCTTTTTAATCTTTACATTTCTTTTTTGGGGCAAAATACGCGAAAATAAAATAAACTATTTCAATATTGCTATTGTATGTAACCAACTTTATTTTGTATTTAAAAATATAAACACTTACAATTTTGATTCATTGTATACAATGAACAAAATTTGAAAGTTGTTTGTATTTTTAGGTACCAAAATCCTTTTATTTTTTACTACGTTACCGGCAAGTTACCTATTGTCATTGCATACAATGAATCAAATTTGTAAGTTGCGTGTATTTTTAGGTACAAAATAAAGTTGGTTGCATACAATGACAATTTTAGCATAGTTTGTTGTATTTTCGTGCAATTTGCCATTTCCTTTTCTGTATCATTTTTTCCCACCTATCATTCTTGGTTGTTTATTATTGAACAACATAGTGAACGTCACGAAAAACCTTTTTTGTTATACCAGACATATTTAACTGAACATAACAAAAAGAAACCAATTTTCTTTTATTTCTAATGAAGAACAACAAACCATAAACAACAAAAAACAAACATGTTTATTATTGAACAACATAAATATTTAATGATGAACAAACCATTAACAACCAAAAAAACTACAAAATTCACCACTAAACACAATTTATATTTACCCCAAGACACAATGTAATCTAAAAATAATTTATAACACTTGGAAATACTACCTTACTTCATTTACAATAATTATACAAAAAAATTACTTAATTGAAAATTTTAGAAAAGAGAAAAAGAAAAAACACTAAAAACAAAAAATTTTAGAACACAGAGTGCCTTGAGTTTTACTCACGGCGATGTTGATGGCGATGGCGGCGGCTGGGCAGAGCAGATCATGGTGGTTCATCGGCGACAACCAAAGGTGACTAGATCTGATGTTAGGTTCTGTGTGTGTGGGGTCGCCGGCATGGAGAGAAGAGAGAATAGGGGGTAGACTTTGACCGTGGCGGCAATGTTACGCAGGAAAGGGAGAGGTTGGGTGAGAAAGAAGCTTGGTGGCGATATCGACTTTGAGGGCGCCGGCTGATTGAATGACTTAGAGTTTGACGGTGGCAGAGATGTCGAGCTTGAGGGTAGTGGGTGTGTAGCGATGTAGGTGGTAACCCTAGTCGGCAGTGTCGGTAGCAACGCTAGCCGGTGGTTAACAGTGAACGATGGAAACCGCATATTTAACGCAGCGGATGTGGCATGGGAAGAGGAATGGAGGTGTTGTAGGGTTACGGGTGAATTGTGAACGATGGCTATTATAAGTAAGAGGAGATGAGAGAGACGGAAAAAAAGGGAAGTATTTAAAATGTCTTCTTTACCCTGTTTATATTTAAATTAATACGAGTTTATTTTGTTTTAATTAAAAAAAATGTCATAACTCACAAGAACCATTGATTTAATAATCTAAAGGCTAGAAATGCTAATCACACTTTTGGTAAATAAAATGCTTTTCGCATGAACCTCCATATATATATATATATATATATATATATATATATAAAATATACCCTTTCAAACCTTTTAACCTCTCACATACATCAAATACCTATTTTAAAAATTAATATTAAATTATATAAATATAAAAAACATTATCCCTAAATTTATTTGTTCATAAGTTTACCATGCTACCCTTATACTTGAAAATCAAAAACCCTTTTTATCTTCAAAGTCATTCATTTAAATCTCCATTATACATCTACCAACACTACTGAACTAATCATATTAATTGGCAAATTGGTCGAAGTGTCATCTTTTATGGTGAGAGTTGACTCACAAAAACACAAGACTTCTCGCTCACAATTTCATTTGGATCGAGGTAGCTGACCTACATGACTTTATTTGAACAGCGAAAAAGCTTACCGGAAAAGGGCAACGAACTTTAATATTATTGATAACTATCTAGCAAGATACTAGAATAAGATGTACAAGAGTCCACCATCTAAATAAACGTTAATCACAACAAATAACTTAATCTCAATAGTACTAAGGATAACCCCAAAACAAAGACCAAGAGAAAATCAACTGCACATCTAAACTTATTAGCCCTTTGGATCAAGAATCCAAGTATCCCGAGATAAGTTTAAATATGGTTTCTTATTTGATAACCAACATAGAGAAAGTCTTTCATGAGCCTCAAGTTAGCCCCTACCCATCATTCTTATTTTATTGCGCCATTTATCTTCATTCTAAAAGGCAAAATTCCAAGCAAGATTGATACAATAGGTATGACTAGAGAATCTTATCAATAGAGTTCACGTTTTTCATGAGCCTCTAGTTAGTCCTTACCCATCATGCTTAGCTATTTTGTTTGCACCACAAATCTTCTTTCTAAAAGACTGATATTTAGGAAAGATTACTACAATAGGCATGACTAGAGAATCTTGTCTTAGGATTTCACGCTTTTCATGGTCCTCACCTCTTGCATCACTTATATGCTTTCAAAAAGACTAAATTTTAAGAAAGAATGGTGTAGTAGGCATGACTAGAGAATCTTATTATCAAGATCTCATGTGTTTTGTGACGCTCTAATTATGCCCACTTCTCATACTTAGACTAAGTTCTAAGTTAGATTGGTGGAGTAGGCATGACTAGAGTATATATCTTATCAACAAAGTTCACGTTTTTCACAAGCCTCTAGTTAGGGCCTACCCATCATGCTTAGCTATATTGTTTGCACAACCTTTCTTCTTTTCGAAAGACTGAATTCTAGTTGAGAATGATGAACGAGGCATGACTAGAGAATCTTGTCATCGAAATTTCACGCTTTTCATGACCCTCACCTCTCATGCTTATTGTGTTTGCATCTGTTATCTTCTTTCAAGAAGACTAAATTTCAAGTAATTGAGAATGGTGTTGTTAGCATGGCGAGAGAATCTTATCATTAATATTCACATTTTCATGACCCTGCAGTTAGACCATATCCGGCGTGCTTAATTATTTTATTTGCACCACTAGTTCTTTTTCCCCAAAGATAAAAATCAAGTAAAAGTGTTTGAGGCTTCAAGATATTTGTGACTGTGATTAAGCCCTCCTCAAGCTCATACCGTTTGATTCTCATGTGCTACACATTTCCATATGATCATGTTTTCACACCTTTTGCTAGTTTGATTTCACACCTTTTTCTTGGTTGATATATATGTCAAAAGTTGATCTCCATTTGGAAATAAGTGTGTGCGATTGTGGGAATAGGATAAACCATGACTTAACACATCTTAATAAAAGACTAACATTTTTCACATTATTGAACAATTCTAACTTTTATCGTTCAATCTTAATCATCTATTTATTTAAAAACCAGACTTTCAATGTTAACTTTTCTATGACAAAATTGAATCAAAATTTATAAAGAAATTTCATATATGTCCTTTTACTACCCCATCACTATTTGAGCTCCGAAGCTAAATGATTGATCTTTCCGTCTCTTATGTGAATCTAACCCAATTTGTCTAAGAAATTGATTTTCCCTTTTTACATCTTCCTTTAAGCCTAAACGTCTGTGTGTCGTAAACTACCTCAATCGGACCTTTTTCCGGTCGTTGTGTTACGTATTGTGGAAACCCGTTAGGGCGTATTGCATTCATCTATCATAATATATAATACAAAGGATCCTACACTATACATTACAATTTTTTATTTAACACACCCCCCGCAGTCGGAGCTGGAGGAGGACGAATGCTCAGACTGGATCTGAAGTCTAAGACCAGCTGTGTAGGTCAATTTCCACATGTTCTCTAACAAAGTGTAAGTCAATTTCCACATGTTCGGTACGCTGGTGATGTACCGGGTTATTGGCTTAATACATGGCACTCACATTATCACAAAAAACAACCGTGGTACGATTAAGAGGAAGACGCAACTCAATCAGAAGGTTGCGAAGCCAGGCAGACTCGGCAATGGCATTAGGAATGCCACGATATTCAGCTTCAGCACTGGAGCGTGAAACAACATGTTATCTCTTGGATGACCAAGAGACTAGATTTTTACCTAGAAAAATGCAGAACCTAGAGGTGGACCGGCGCGTTTCAGGACAGCCGCCCCAATCAGAATTAGTGTAGGACACCAAACGATTAACAGACGTGGGGCGGAGACAAAGACCATGGGAAAGAGTACCCTTTAAGTAACGCAAAATACTTTTAAGGGCATTCAGATGCGGTTCGTGAGGATCATGCATAAAAAGACAGATTTGTTGAACGACATAAGAGATGTCCGGACGAGTAAACGTGAGGTATTGCAGGGCACCAGCAAGACTCTGATAAAGGGTCGGGTTAGAAACTGGCGTACCAGAAGATGGAAGTTTGGACTTTGTCTCTGCCGGTGTGGAGCATGGATTACAAGTATCCATTCTAGCACGAGAAATGATATCCTGGGCAAAGCTGTTTGAGACGGGAAAAGACCCGAGGACGAACGAGTGGCAGCTATCCCTAGAAAGAAAGAAAGAGCACCAAGATCAGTCATTTTGAACTCAGAGGAGAGTCGAGAGATGACACGATTGACCAACTCAGGGGAGGAGGCCGTTAAAATGATGTCATCAACATATAATAATAAGTATATGGTGTCACTACCATGGTGATAGACAAACAGTGAGCTATCAGATTTGCTGGAAGAGAACCTAAGAGAGGTGATGAAGACAACAAATCGTTTAAACCAAGCACGCGGGGCTTGCTTAAGCCCAGAAAGAGCTTTGTGAAGACGACAAACATGCGTCGGATAGGAGGGATGAACGTAACCAAGAGGCTGTTTCATGTAAACTTCCTCAGATAAATCATCATTTAAAAAGGCATTTTTAACATCAAGCTGATGGATGGGCCAGTTTAAAGAGATAGAGATACTGAGAACGGTCCGAATAGTAGCCGGTTTCACAACCGGACTGAAAGTTTCGTCATAATCCAGACCAGGTTGCTGAGAAAAGCCCTGAGCAACCAAACGACCTTTGTATCGGTCAAGACGGCCCTGGCTATTGAGCTTATGATGATATAACCACCGACAACCAACTATGTTGATGTTAGCCGGAGGTGGAACCAAATCCCATGTGTGATTAGAAAGTAAGGCGGATATTTTAGAGTCCATGGCTGCCTTCTAGTTCGGATCGCAGACTGCTTGAGTAGTCATTTTTGGGATCGGAGAGAGCGAGTCGACCGCAGATAAGTTGAGAATCTGACGAGGTTTGAGACTCCAAGTGCGCAATCTGGTGGTCATAGGATGATTCGAGGAAGCAGCTGGTGGAGGGGAGGGAGACGAATCAACTGTAGTGTCACCGGTAGAGTCCGGTGTAAGCGTGCTGTCGGGAGAGTCCGTAGCTGTAGGCGTATGATCGGGAGTAGCACGAGTAGGGGAGGCAGGTGTCAAGATAGCCGGGTTGTCAGACCTCAAGGTAGGGTAGGTATGATCATCCAAGAATGCATCATAGTCAGAAGTAGATGGCGACACATTAAACGAAGCATACGAAAAATGATCTTCATCAAAAACCACATGTCTAGAGACAATGATGTGATGCGAGAAAAGATAATAGCATCGATGGCCTCGATGAGAGGACGAAGGACCCAGATACAAACATGCAGTCGACCGAGGGGAGAGCTTGTGAGTTGAGGTAGAAGAGAGATTAGGGTAGCAAAGGCAACCGAAGACACACAAGTGCGTGAACATAGGGAAGATACCGTATAAGATTTCACAAGGAGATTTAAAGGCTAGAGTGGTTGTGGGAAGAAGGTTGAGGATGTGAACTGACATGTTGAGTGCTTCAACCCAGAAATTAGGAGGAAGTGAGGCCTGAAATAAGAGTGTGCGAACGACATTGTTAATGGTGCGAATTGCACGTTCAGCCTTGCCGTTTTGTTGTGACATGTATGGACAGAAAAAGCGAATTTTAATTCCATTTTGCTGAAACAGATCAAGCATCTTAGTATTATTAAATTCACGACCGTTATCACACTGAAACGATTGAATATCTGTTTTAAATTGATTAGCAACGTATGTAACGCCCCAAATTTCAAAAAGTAATACAATATTAAATAAAACTCATTTATAAGATATACATTTATTTTAAAACATACGCGGAAGTATTTTACTAATAAACCAAGTTACTGCCAAAAGATATATACACGAGTACATACTTAGTGTACTTTGATAGTCAAATATTTACAAACTGGGCGTTATGTTGTTTTCAAAAGAGTAACCAAAAAGCAGTCAAACAGGAGTCTTGCCCTTATCCTTGCCGCGTCCTGCAAAAGTTTTAAAAACAGTATCTGATAAGCTACGAGAGCTTAGTGAGTATTCCAAACTAAACATCATATAAACACACGTATAGAATCATATAAAGATAGTACACGTATGTCAGATAATAAATGCTAGCCACTGGTTCTAGACCCAGGGTAGCCACCTTTGTAACAGTACTGTATCACCTTTGAACCTTACTACACATAGCAGTTTGGTTTATATTCACATATGAATAACATTATATCAGCAAATAACCGCAACAGATATATCAGCAAATAACCGCATCAATATCAAAAGCACATAACAGATAATCGTGCCCTCGGAAGACCGGCGGTTCTGCAGGAACCTACAACCAATGCCGGCCAAAGCAAAGGTTTACCGATAGTTCATTTGCTATTCTCACACAGTATTACCTTATGTTGCAACAAATGCATCAAAAGATCTCAATACTGATTAGCCGATAGCAAACAAACCCAGCCCATATGCCCAGCCGAAACTGACTTCCCAACCTCATGTATACATATCAAGGACGCACAATTAATTAACAATCAACAGTTAATCAATTATCAGACAAACAGTCTATCCCTGCGTCAAACCAATAACAGTTGCAACCCAAGCCAGTTACAACTAACAACATCTGTGAGCAAACGTCCACTCACCTCAAGCTTTCAGTTACTCCACTCGGTGATCTTATTTTACCGAGCCTTGTTTGTTCCTGAGAACACAACAAACTGAAATCAGTAACGATTCATAAATATATGTCAAGACATAAATTTATATCCTTTTAAGCAAACATAAACATGTAAGATTCACATATGCATGCACATATAACATAGCATTTAAACAATGCAAATCAACAAGTCCAAACTATCGGATTTTATGTGAAATCCGATACTACCATCGGATTTTACCAAATCCGCAACCCTCCATCGGATTTCGCAAGAATCCGACACATCCATCGGATTTTAGGAAATCCGCAACCTCAATCGGACTTCCACACTTGTGTTAAACTTGATACCTGGAATCGGTTTTCATAATTGGAATCCACCATCGGATTCCACACTCTCGGATTCAAACCATCGGATTTCGTCATTAGGATTACCCACATGCGGATTAAGGAACAATCGGATTTTATAATAAATCTCGGATTACATACATCCGGATTCAACACCCGGATTTCACTTAGAATCGGATTTCATCATTATCACCAAAATCCGCCTCCTTCATCATTTCAAGAATCCGATACACTCAAACCTTGCATACATCTTATATCCAGATCATAAACAAGTTCATATAATTCATATGTAAGTTCATACAAACACATATAAACATGTTTAAACATACAAGCATGCATCAAAATACCCTTCAACACCAAGAACATCAGATCCGATTACTTCATAAGGCATGAGTATATGATATTCATATCAAATCCTTGCAAAACCGTAGCATGTTAATACTAATCGAAGTATAACAACAAGAATCGGAGAAGAATCAGCAACCTTGCTAACTTGAATCACACAATCAAGAATTCATGAATCCGATTATTTCTTCTTCTTGCTTTCTCTCGGTTTCACACAATACACACATACAAGAAATACTTCAAAGTGAAGTAACTTCTCTAATAACCCACGTAAATATACATTTGAGCATGAGCTGTCACCCTCTAAGTCACTTGCATGCATACACACACACAAATCCGATTACATACATACATATATATACTTAACCGTACATATATATATATATATATATATATATATATATATATATTCTAAGCATAAATCTTCATATACTTCTTTAATTAATCAAACTAATTAATTAAAACTATGTAAACTAGTAATAACAAGTAATTAATCGTCATTAATCACAAATTAACATACCAAAGTCACCTAATCTACTAGGCCCGATCTGAGGATGTTACAATAATCGTTCTCTCCTCAAAGTTTCCAAAACCTCTTTGAGATGTTTCTCATGATCCATCAGATTCTTTGAGTAAATAAGGATGTCGTCAATAAATACAATTACCGATTTGTCTAGCATTAGTCTACAAACTCTGTTCATCAGATCCATAAATGCTGCTGGTGCATTCGTAAGACCAAACGGTATCACCACAAATTCAAAATGCCCATATCGAGTTCTGAATGCGGTTTTTGGTATGTCTTCCTTCTTGATCTTTAATTGATGATACCCGGACCTCAAGTCGATTTTTGAAAACCACGATGCTCCTTGTAACTGATCAAACAAGTCATCTATCCGTAATTTTATTAAGTTCACGGTAATCAATGCACATGCAAAAAGTACTATCCTTCTTTTTGACAAATAGAATTGGAGCACCCCAGGGTGAACTACTGGGTCTAATGAACCCTTTGTCTAGCAGTTCCTGAAGTTGCTTCATTAATTCCTGCATCTCTGGTGGAGCAAGTCTGTACGAAGCCCTTGCAACTGGCGAAGCTCCAGGTACTAAATCGATTATGAACTCAACCTGTCTATCTGGCGGTACCCCACGTAAATCTTCAGGGAATACATCAGGATACTCACATACTGTTTTCACATCTTCAAGACTCGTCTGCCTCTTTTCTAATTTTTTATCTATCACATGAGCTAGGAAAGTTGTATACCCATGCTGCAAATATTTTCGAGCTTTTGACACCGAACACACATATGACTTTCCCTTTTTATTATCACCACATATAGATAGTTCTTCCCCACTTGGGGTATGAACTCGTATCACCTTTTGCCCATACATAATGGTAGCCAGGTTATAACCTAACCAGTCCATTCCAACTACTACTTGGAATTCTCTCATAGTCATGGGTATAAGTTCTATAGGAAATCTAACTGTATCTATTTCTAACACATTATGTTTATACACATATGATACAATTACAGATTTACCATCAGTTATTTCAACTTCAAGAGGAGAATCTAGCTTTTCACATATATGACTGAAATTTTTGCAGAAAGAAACAGATACGAAGGATTTACTTGCACCAGAATCAAATAGCACAAGAGCAGGCAAATTGTTGATAAGATATGTACCTGTAACTACATCAGGCTCAGTTTTAGCTTCCTCAGCTGTAAGCTGAAAAGCTCTTCCTTTGGGTTTCTGAGCATCCTCTCTCTTCACATCCTTTACTCCCGAGTTTCATGGTGGGGCAGAGCTGGAGTAGGTTTAGATCCAGTAGACTGTGCATTTGAAGACAATCTCGGGCATTCTGACTTCTGATGGCCCGGCTGGTAACAGTTGAAACACACACGCAGTGGGGTTCAACAATCTTTCCCTGCGTGACCCGATTTCCCACATTTGTAACACGTGGGAGGACCAAACCGGCATTCTCCCAAGTGATGTTTCTTGCAAGTCGGGAAAATTGGGTAAGTTTTCTGCATTCCTTTCTTCTCAGACTGCTCAATTTTCTGTTTCTTGTACACTAGTGCGGCTTTCTCTACAGACTTCTTTTCTTTATCCTGCCTTTCCAACTCTAATTCTCTCGCTTTGGCCGCGTCCATCATGGGCTTTACTGTCTGATGTTTGCTGGCATCAATGAATTCCCTGATGCTGGGTTTGAGTACCATCATGTATCGGTACATCTTCATCTTCTCGTTCGCCACGTAATCAGGACAAAAATGTGCTTGTTCCAAAAATTTTGCATTGATCTCAGGAACCGTCTCTGTCGTCTGCTTCAATCTATGAAATTCATCCACAATCCTATCAATCTCGGATTGAGGAACGAACTGTTCAATAACCAACTCCTTGAATTCCTCCCAAGTCATGGTTTCAATCCCGGCATAACCCCTCTGTTTGATCTCCATATCCCACCAATCTTTTGCCGCACCACGCATCTGATTGGTTGCGTATTTAACTTTGAATTCAGGTGCACATGAACATGTATGAAACGCACCCTCTATCTCAGAGATCCACCTGTGACTTATAACCAGATCTGTAGACCCATGGAACAACGGGGGTTGACATGCAGAAAAATCTCTGAACGAGCACACTTTTGGAGCATCACGGATAATGACTTGTGGTTGAGGATTAAATCCTTCTCCACATGAAGCGAACCTTGTAGTAAGTTCCTATCTCATCATAGCTTGATTCTGTTCCTTCATCTGCTCAACTACTTGTGTAACAATGAAAGGAATACTTTGTTCCATCGCCTTGCCAATTTCCCGGGCAACGATCTCTTGTACAGTAGGTTCTACCACTCTCTCATTGAGATCAGGGGCTATAATAGGAATCTGCTCACCAGTAACACTGGTTTCTACGCCCAACCATCCTGATAGTATAGATAAATCGTTAAGGTAAAATGGTAGCTTTATCACACTACCCTCTATCAATTATATATACTCATATATCTATCAACTTAGTATACCTTATCTTTAAATCCAAAGTATTCTATACATACTAAGGCATTCTCTTCATACTTACATTCTCAGGTACACTATCTTCTTACAAGTACCCTCACCCGATTCACAAGAATCTTCATGATTTCATTAAGTTCTAACATGTATCATGTGTTTGTAATAATATGGGTCTTATATTATTCTAAACACACTACACACATTCGATCTTAACTTTATCACAAAAAGTCCCGATTCACAGGCTTAGGCCAAGTATCATAGGTGTAAGATAACATTATCATGTAATTCATAAAGATTCCACATATAACATATCAATCTTAACTATTCAGGTATATTCCTCATATAACACATATAATAGATAACATTTGTTAGTATACTCATTAAGCTGTAAATAGCAGGCCTCCAGTTTGACAAAAAATTTCAAAACCATGGTTCAAGTCCAGACTGTGCTTCACACAATCCAGATCTCTCAAACCGTAGCTCTGATACCAAGTTGTAACGCCCCAAATTTCAAAAAGTAATACAATATTAAATAAAACTCATTTATAAGATATACATTTATTTTAAAACATACGCGGAAGCATTTTACTAATAAACCAAGTTACTGCCAAAAGATATATACACGAGTACATACTTAGTGTACTTTGATAGTCAAATATTTACAAACTGGGCGTTAAGTTGTTTTCAAAAGAGTAACCAAAAAGCAGTCAAACAGGAGTCTTGCCCTTATCCTTGCCGCGTCCTGCAAAAGTTTTAAAAACAGTATCTGATAAGCTACGAGAGCTTAGTGAGTATTCCAAACTAAACATCATATAAACACACGTATAAAATCATATAAAGATAGTACACGTATGTCAGATAATAAATGCTAGCCACTGGGTCTAGACCCAGGGTAGTCACCTTTGTAATAGTACTGTATCACCTTTGAACCTTACTGCACATAGCAGTTCGGTTTATATTCACATATGAATAACATTACATGTCTGTAATCTGATATAATAGCATACATACTGCAGATATGAAGTGAAGTCTAGAAGACTCACCTTATGTTTACTTATGATATGATATGATCCACAATTGAGTATGATTCAGAGATTAGGTCCACAATTAGCTTCTACAATGTAATATTATTAGTATAAACATTAATACCTGAACTTGAGGACCAAATTGAATTGAACAGGGCTAAGGCACGGCCGTACCTTTCAAAGGCACGCCCGTGCCTGCAACCTAGGCACGGTTAAAACTCTCCCCAGGCATGTGCGTACGTATCCTACAGTCACGCCTGTGCCTATTCCTGAAAGCACGGGGGTACATGAAGAATTAGGGTTTGCCACGGGGTGAAAGGCACGCTCGTACCCTCCTTGGGTACGCCCGTGCCCTCCCCTGGTCTGCACAGTTCTGACCGACAGAAACTGTGTTTCCGGCCAAAAATACCAGAAACTCAACTTTAATCATTCTAAAACATATATGGGGTGTTTTCCTACACCCACAACATCTAATAAACATAACATACTACTAATTAACATGATTTGATCCTTATGATCAATCTTTAACCCACTAGAACATGAAGAACTTATATTTAATCCAAATTTCATACCTTAAGCAAGCAAGGTTAATTTGATGCTAACCAACTGAAGTAATTGCTAAGTTTAGATGTCCAAAATCTCGAGAACTTAAAGATGATCAGCTGTGTTTTGGGTTTGCAAGAGAGAAAGTGTTCATGCTAATTAACCAATAAGTCTTCATATATATCTATAAGTTTGATATATAGCACAAATGGTCGCTGCACTATTTTAACTTATAATATGACAATTTTAGCCCCTCTAGTTTTATAAACACATCTAATCTCATAAAGGCAACTTACAATAATATCTAACACTTTCTATTAAATAATAATTTAAGGATTTCGAACCTTGGGTGTTACAACGTAGGCACGGAAATTACTAAAAACAGAGAACACGTCAGATTTCACACGCAAAGGAAACACCCATAGAAAGTGAGAAGTCATCTAAAAATAATATATAATATTTAAAACCACTCAAACTAGTCGCAGGTGATGTCCACAAATCAGAATGAACAAGTTCAAAAACCCGGGAAGTCTTAGTTTCAGAGCTAGAAAAAGACAAACGACAATGTTTACCTAATTGACATGCATGACAAATAGGTAACACTTTATTTGAACAAGAAATAAATATACGAGATCGTAAAAAATTAAAAGTAGCTATGCGAGGGTACCAAGACGGCGATGCCACACATGAGAAGACACAGCAGCAAGAGTAGTAGCAAGAGAGTCGGAGGGCTGGGAAGACTGAAGAACCGGATAAAGATCACCAACGCTATCAGAACGATGAAGAAGGCGACTTGTATTAAGATCCTTTATGGAGAAACCAAAAGGATCAAATTCAACATAAACCCAGTTATCAAGAGTGAATTTGCGGAAAGAAATCAAGTTTTTAACCATTTGATCAGAAACAAGAATATTTTTAAGTGCCAGTTGATTTTGTGAAAAAGGAAGGAATATATCGCCAATACAAGATACTGGAAGTAAAGCACCATTACCAACCATGATTACTTTTGACTTACCACAAGGTTTAAGAGAAAGCAAGTTACCTTAGTTGAAGGACATGTGAGAGCTTGCACCGGTGTCCATGTAGTAGTTGTCTTGACTCTGTGTCGGTTGCTGGACAGACATTGAGATGAAGAGCGAGGCTAGATCCGTGAACTGGTTGAGCTGCAGAGGCCTGCGGGGCTGAAGAAGGCGCAGCATATAGAGCAGATGGTGGAGGATATCCCCATGTGTAGGTGCATGAGGTGCCGATAAGCGATGAGATCCTCCACGCTGAGGAGCCTGAGATTGCTGTTGATGCATAGCATTTTGCAGAAGCTAGAGAAGCTGAGTGTTGAAAGCTGGTGTACCACCAGGATTACCTGCATCACCAGAATAACTAGTAATAGTAGCCGAAGCACTCCCCCCTCCCGAATTACCTTTAGATGCCACCCGTCCCGTACTTTTGTTTCCCCGATTATTTTTATTTTTCCCTTTCCCATTATTATTAGTAGCAGAGGTAGAGTAAAGGGCAGAACTAGGTGGGTGGTCAACAGAGGGTTCAGGTTAATCTTCACGTGACTCATGCAAGAGTAACATGTTTTTGGCCTCAAGAAAGAAGGGAAAAGGTTTGGTGTGGGTGGTAACATCAACCAAGCTTTGGTATGAGGGCGGTAAGTTCTGTAGGATTTGTAAAACAAGATCATGATCAGTGATTTTAGTATCAACATCAGCTAGAGAATCAACAATATCTTTTAAGGTATGACAGTAATCGATAATTGAAAGAGCACATTTTTTGGTGTTGCGAAAAATGGTTTGAAGTTGGAGACTACGGAACAATTTGTTATTTAAGAAATGAGCATCAAGGGCTTACTATAAATCTTTTGCAGTACAATTATCTTTAGTGATGATATTAAGCAGATTTGGTTCACAGGTTGAATAAAACCAAGATTTAATACGAGAGTCAATGGCTTCCCAATCCTCATCATCATCACTATTAGGTTTGGATTTTCCAGTGATGTGACCCATAACTTTAGCCCCTTTACACATGTCAGTGAAAATACGGCGCCACAGTTTATAACGTGACCCGTCAATTGTGAGTTTGAAACTAAACTGGGGGCAAACATTACCAATAGCGAATACTAGTTGGGAAGCCGTGGGGGTGGTTGGTGGGTTGGAATCATTGGCGGCCATGACTAATAATAATGCTACTTGCGAAAGATAAGAAAAATAGAGAAATAAAAGAAAAGGAATGTGCTCACCCAAATAGTAATCCCGAAGAAAATCCTTTTGCCGGAATAAAGAAAACAACAGCGTTCCTGGTGGTGGTGGCCAATGACGGTGCGGGGTAACAGCGGGAACCCCAAGACAAAAACCAAGTACCACTCAAAAAGCTTGAAAAGAAAAACTCTATTTAAAAGCAAGGTCTACACCAGAACTTTATGACTGCAAAAGCAAACCACCCAAACCACTGTTTGGGAAGAAACCTGCAAAGACAATAGGTGGAAAAAAGCAACCAGCAAAAGCCCTGCATGGAAAATCCAAAACCCACAGCGAAGACAACACTAGTCAACCGGCAAAAGATAACTGGAAAAACCCACAGCAAAGACAACCGGCGAACCTAAAATCCACGGTCAGAACTGGCGACCCGAACTCGACGGCAGTGAACAGCAACAAGAGAAGGCTACCCTAAATGGACAGACCCGCATCCTGAGGGGGTGATGAGGATCAAAACCCCATCCAAAACAAAGCTCAGACACTTGATCATAAACCTATGATCACAAAATACAAGGTCAACTAACCTAAGTTAACCAAAGACAAGGTTTCTAAAACCCAATTCTAGCCTTAGACACTCTTTCGGGTCTAAAAGACTTCATATATCCCTTATAAAACCTTAGAATCAAACCCCAAATAAGTACCTGGTTAATTGGGGTCAAAAACATGAATTTTGGAGGTTTGAGGGTGTCTCGTGCCGCAAGGAAGGGAGCTCACGCCGCGAGAAAATCTCTCGAAAAACA
The DNA here is from genome assembly GCA_038502395.1 of Dittrichia graveolens. Classification (NCBI taxonomy): domain Eukaryota; kingdom Viridiplantae; phylum Streptophyta; class Magnoliopsida; order Asterales; family Asteraceae; genus Dittrichia; species Dittrichia graveolens. The sequence goes on along the minus strand of JARJIL010000065.1, from coordinate 33,418 downwards.
TCAAGTTCTGGCCGACATGGCTCGCGCCGCGACCCATATGGCCCGCGCCGCGAGCCCGCGTGAACAGTGTTCTGCAGCTTGTTTTTTAACATCAATCCAACCAAAATCCAATTTTTACCAATTCCAACTTACATTCAACATACCAAAGACTCAATCAACCCTTTGTAACAACAAAACACCAACACTTAACAACAAATTAATCATCAAAACCCTAACTTCAACAATATTTCCCCATTTTGACCCATTTTCTCAATCAAACACATACTTCAACCACAAACAACTATAAATCATACAAATAATCCATCAAATCTTGAAATCAAGCACAAGACAAGGTTATAACTTACTTGATTCATAAAACCTAACTTGAGTGCTTTACTTTCTTTGCTCAAAATCAAACCAAGGTTGAAGAAGATGAAGAAACAAATACTCAAATCTTGGATTTAATAACATAAACCACTCACTTTCCCTTGAATTCTTCCTTCTTCTTCTTGCAAAACTCTAGAACTCTCTTTCTCTTTTCTTCTCACGTTTTGGCAGCCACATAAAATGAGTATTTTGACCCCCATTTGACTATTATACACATACACACACCAAGTTACACATTTGGTCCTTGTTCTTTCTTTTCCTTTACACTTATTACTAGTTTTTTAATAACTAACACACAAACCAATATTTATTATCCAAGTGTTGATAATAACACCCAATTTTACTAAATACCCATCTAAACTTTGCATATATATAAATTTATAATTTTACCAAAATTACGGGTATTACAATATATGATTGAAATGTAAACTTTTTCTGTTCATTCCTGGGTATTTGATACCGGTTTTGGAACTCACATTTGTAATAATGTGCAGGGGTTGAGAAAAAGTAAGCTGCTGAAGCCAGGCGATTTGGACCTCCACGTGGGCAATGGAGCAAATGTTGCTATTGAAGTCCTTGGAACTTTTGAATTACTATTACCAAATGGCCTGTACTTAATATTAAACAATTGTTATTATGTACATAGTTTAACTAGGAATATTATTTCAGTAGCTCGATTAAGAGAATCTGGATTCACTTTTGGTTTCGTTGATGATGGCATTCGTGCCTTCAAAAACGACATTTTGTATTTTGAGGCTCGCCCTCTTAATTGAATATATGAAGTTAATCTTAAAAGATCTCTTGATGATAATTCTATATATACCACTAGCACCAAACGACCTAAGCATGACTTAAGTCAAACATACCTATGGCATTGTCGACTTGGTCATATAAACAAGAAACGCATTGCAAAACTTCAAAATGATGGAATTTTAAAATCAAACGATTCTAGCTCATTTGAAGTTTGCGAATCCGGTTTATATGGGAAGATGACTAAGGTTCTTTTCTCCGGTTCAAGTGAAAGAGCCAAAGATCTATTAGGAATCATACATATGGATGTATGCGGTCCTTTTAGATCAATGTCTAGGGATGGTGAAAGATACTTCGTTACATTCACCGATGATTATAGTAGATTTGGTTATGTTTATTTAATGAAACATAAACATGAAACATTTGAAATGTTTAAGTTGTTTCAAAACAAAGTACAAAATTGTAACATCCTGTGTTCGGGCCTGGTTATTGTGTAGGCTTCGGGAAATTAATATGTGATTATTATTAATTAATGTTTACTTAATTTATAATAAGTATACTTAATTAAGTGTTATATATATATGTGTGTGTGTGTGTACGGTTTGTATGCATGTGTGTGTGCATGCGATGGAAATACTAGAGGGTGACACCTCCTGCTTGGGTTTTTAACATGTAAATACGTGGGTTCATTAACATGTCGCCATTTTGAAATCTGTTTGTGTGTGAACTGTGTGTGCAAACCGAGAGAGAAGCCAAGGAAGAAGCACAATCGGATTTCCATATTTGATTTGGTGGATTCAAGATAAAGGTTGGTTTGATTCATGTTTGATTATTGAAACATGATTCATGTTAACATGTTACGGTTTTGATCATAACCAGTTGGGTTTTGTTTATAAAAACCAAGTATGAGCATGATAGAAACCATGTTTTTTGGGTTTTGTATGATTCAAGTGTTTATGTGATTTTAAAGGTGTTTATGATGTATGTTTGCATGTTTAAACATGTTTATGGATGTTTTGGTAAGTGTTTATGTGGATTATATGAACTGGTAAAATGATTCATGGAGTTTTTTGAATTTATCGGATTGTTGGAAGATGATGTTGGCGGATTGTGAAGAAGATGATGAAATCCGATGATATTGAAATCTGAATGTTGAAAATCCGAGAATGGTGAAATCCGGTTCTTAGAATCCGGAACACATGAAATCCGACAAGTGTGGAAAACCGATGGAAGTTGCGGATTACCTTCAAAATCCGACAGAAGTGTCGGATTCTTAGAAATCCGATGGTTTTAGCGGAATCTGATGGATGTATTGGATTTCCCTTGAAATCCGATAGTTTTGAGTATGTGTTGGCTATTTGATGCTATATGCTGTATATTTATGCATATGTGAATCTTTTATGTGTGTTTGATAAAAGAGGGATATAAATATATGTGTGAATATATATATTTATGAATTCAATACTGATTTCAGTTTATTCTGATGTCAGGAAAGGACAAGGCTCAGTAATATTAGACCACTGAGTGGGAGTTCGAGAACTCAAGGTGAGTGAATGTTTACTCACGGGTGATATTAGTTGTAACTGGTTTGGTTGCAACTGTATGTGGATTGATGCTTGGATAGACTGTTTGTCTGATAATTGATTAACTGGTGATTTGTTAATTAATTGTTGCGTCAGTGATATGTATACATGACAGTGGGGAAGTCAGTTTACGGCTGGGCATATGGGTTGGGTTTGTTTGCTATCGGCTAATTAGTATTGTGATCTTTTGATGCATTTGTTGCAACTTAAGGTAATACTGTGTGAGAATAGCAAATGAACTATCGGTAAACCTTTGTTTTGGCCGGCATTGGTTGTAGGTTACTGCAGAACCGCCGGTCTTCCTAGGGTGCTTATTTCTGTTGTTGATATCATGCGGTTATTTGCTGATATATCTGTGGTGGTTTACTTCCATTCACTTAGCTTTGTGCTAATCCTCCACCTCTCATTACTTTTATAGATGGCTGTAAGTTCTGCGGTTTAGTTGTGAGGGGGTGTAGCAGGGGAATAATTGACAGGCACTCTGATTGGAATTGTGACGAGTCGTAGTTTTTGTAATACTGATATTTTGTAAATAGTGGTTTGTAATTAGTTGTAATTACTTTGGTGTTTAATAGCTTCCGCAGTGTAATGAAAAGTGAAAATTTTAGGGTTGAAAATACGGTGTTACAAAAATCAACTCAAGAAAACAATCAAGGCCCTTCGTTCCGATCGAGGTGGTGAGTACTTAAGCCAAGAATTTATGGATCATCTTAGTAATTGTGGGATTATCTCACAACTTACTCCTCCTAGAACACCATAACATAATGGTGTATCTGAAAGGAGGAACCGAACTCTACTAGATATGGTTTGGTCTATGATGAGCCGAAGTACTCTACCCTCGTCCTTTTGGAGTTATGTCTTATTAACTGTTGCACGCATATTGAATATGGTTCCAACAAAGAAGGTAGATAAGACACCATATGAGATGTGGTATGGAAAGGTTCCAAACTTATCTTACTTGAAAGTCTGGGGTTGTGAAGCTCATGTACGATAAGAGGCTTCAAGCATACTCGATCGTAGATCTATCAAATGTAATTTTGTGGGATATCCTAAAGATTCATTAGGATATTATTTCTACAACCCGGCTGAGAACAAAGTGTTTGTTTCTAGGCATGCCACTTTCTTAGAAAAGGAGTTTCTTTTGAAAGAGGCAAGTGGGAGCAATGTAGACTTTGAAGAAATTCAAGAACCACAAAATACAAGTCAGGTTGGCACTAGCACTCAACAAACGGTTGTTGAACCTGAACAATTGCTTGTTCAAGAACCTGCTGGAACACAAAGTGTTCGTAGATCTGGTAGACCTCGTCAAGAACCCGAGAGATACGGATTTCTTGTGTATAATGACGAGATTTTCTTGGTAGACTCTTCGGAGCCTACTAACTACCAAGATGCTATATCGGATCCGGAATTCGTATGCCATGAACATTGAGATGCAGTCCATGTATGAAAATCAAGTATGGGACTTGGTTGATCTTCCTCCCAATAGTAAGACTGTAGGGAGCAAGTGGCTCTTCAAGAAGAAGACCGACATGGATGGAAATGTACACACATTTAAGGCAAGGCTAGTGGCGAAAGGTTTCACTCAAACTCATGGTATTGACTATGATGAGACCTTCTCTCCGGTGGCCATGATGAAATCTATTAGAATACTTATTGCCATAGCTGCATATTATGACTATGAGATATGGCAAATGGATGTCAAAACGACTTTTCTAAATGGACACTTAAGTGAAGATGTCTATATGGTTCAGCCCGAAGGTTTTGTAGATCCTAAGTATCCTAAAAAGGCGTGCAAGCTTAAAAGATCCATTTATGGACTAAAGCAAGCATCTCGAAGTTGGAATCTGCGATTTGATGAGAGAATCAAAGAGTTTGGATTTATCAAATCAGAAGATGAACCGTGTGTTTACAAGAAAACTAGTGGGAGCGTAGTAGCATTCCTTGTCTTGTATGTTGATGACATACTACTCATTGGAAACAACATCCCGACCTTGCAAGACATCAAGTCTTGGCTTGGGAAGTGTTTCTCAATGAAAGACTTAGGAGAAGCCGCCTATATTCTTGGAATAAAGATCTATAGGGATAGATCTACGTCTTATTGGTCTAAGTCAAAGTGCATATATTGACAAGATCTTGAAACGGTTCAAGATGGAGAATTCTAAGAGAGGATTCTTGCCAATGGCACAAGGAACGGTTTTGAGTAAAGCTCAAAGCCCTAGCACAAAAGAAGAGCTAGATAGAATGAGTGAGATCCCATATACTTCTGCAATTGGATCCATCATGTATGCTAGGCTATGCACTAGTCCAGATGTCTTGTATGCTTGAGCATGACGAGCACATACCAGCAAAACCCAGGAGATAGCCATTGGATGGAGGTCAAGAACATTTTAAAATACTTAAGACGAACCAAAGACATGTTCTTGATCTATGGGGGTTTGGAAGAAGATCTTTGTGTAAAGTGTTACACAGATGCTAGTTTCCAAACGGATCGAGATGATTCTCGATCACAATCGGGCTATGTCTTCGTTATGAATGGAGGCGCGGTTGCTTGGAAAAGTTCTAAGAAAAGTGTAGTTGCACAATCCACTACAGAATCTGAATACATTGCTGCTTCTGAGGCTAGACAAGAAGCTGCATGGATGAAGAAGTTCATTGCTGACCTTGGGTAGGAAAAAGCATTCAAGACCCCATAGAGATATTTTGTGATAACTGGAACTCCGGTCTTTAAATATCAGAGTATATTTTTTTTATTTAAAACACACACGGAAGCTAAATACTTAATTCACATTATACAACTTATATAAGTATAACTTGTATTATAAAAGTATTCTGTTTAATAACATTCCAAACGTTACCAACTAGTTCGACCATTACTCTAATTATTACATAACATTGTCTTTACACAGTGTTCCCCAAAACCTATCATGACACCCCTGCAGGCACTTGAATTCACCTTTAGTCTATTTACCTGCATTAGGAATGTACATGAGAGGGTTAGCTATAATTAGCTAGTAAGTAACAATTAAAGAAGAAGCAGTATATCAAGAGTATCATAAACACATTTCATGAATCACATAACTTTATTCAAGTCTATCCTAACACATGGTGAAGCACCGGTTGTCAGCAGGCATCACGTATTGTAGGGTTATAAGCCCAGCTCAATGATCCTCACTGGGGAAACCGTTACTTCCTCCGCGCCGGTGGAGAAGCGGGTAGCGGTCCATCATTGCATTATGGGGAACATAGCCATTTGGGATCAGTGGGAACTGAGAGCCCCAAGGTAGTATCGAGAGCGGCGGTTTAGCAAGAACCAAGATTCGTGATCATCAAATCTCCGCACCCCAATCTCTACAAGGTAGTACCGGCACTTAAACAATGGCCTACTCCGGCCTTATCACAAACACAAATGGCCTACTCTGGCCCTTAAATAACAATAGTGACCTATACAGGCCTTTAAACATGCATATCTACAATTTCATGGTTCGTAACATACAAAGACTTCTTATAATACAATTAATATCATGCTAGAGTTAACTGTTACTCATCTGTTGAGCTATAACAGGCAAACACTAAGGTACAGGTGATCCTTCATCAACTGGTACACCTAAACAAATCAATACACGCAATTTACACTTAAAATAAAATCTGCCAGAAGCGGGGTATGGCCGTACCTTGCCAAGGAACGCCAAAGCCTGGCGAGGCACGCCCCGGACTTGGGCAAGCACGCCTCGTACCTGATACTGAGGTACGCCCCGTGACTAGAAACACCCCGGACCTTCTAGGGTTAGGCACGCCCGTACCTTTTGGAGGTACGCCCGTGCCTCCCCGGGTACACCCAATGTGACGGTCTGTTCTTGAGAGGCACGCCCGTGCCTTTCCATTTGCAGCAGCAGGTTCGACCATAACCTGCTGTTTCCCAGCCAAAACATCACCAAAACATTACCAATTCGTTTTCCAGTCAATTTCTTCCTTTCACATATGAACTAACACATAAAATACAACCTAAAGACACCATTTTCACACACTTTAACAACACAATCAGACCTTAGAGCCAATTTCTCCATTTTGACCCATTTGGACTTTAATTCACAAAACTAATCAAAACAAAGTCTTTAATTCATAAAATCAACTTTTGTGAATCTGAAATCAACCTAGAAATCAATTGGTAACATCTAATTTTATCTTTCGCTTCAATTTGTGATTTTCACCCAAATACCCAAAACTTAGAAAATGAAGAACAAGGACTTACAACAAAGATTTGGATTAGGAGGAAGATAACAGCAGATTTGGACCTTGAATTAGACTTGAATTACAGCAGATTATGAGCTTCGGTGATTTCCTCTTGTACTCTTCTTGAATTCTTTTCCAAGACTATCAAGAACAAAGCAAAACAACAAATGACTTGCCTAAGAGCAACACACGTGAGTAAGGGAAAATGAGTAACCTGCTTGTGGATTAACACTATCCACAAGTGGGTATTTTGTTGCTCTTTTCCACTTACAACTTAACACACGAATACCCGTTTTAACTAACGGGGATATTCTTAGAAACCTCCTTCTAAATCATTTAATATTCTTTTATTCTTTTCTATTTTTATCAATATTTTATATTTACTCATTTAATAACTAATTTAGTTATTTTCCTTTAATATCTTTATATATATATATATATTTATTCAATTTATCTAATTTATTATACGTACCACGTCAGCATGCGTCTAGACCCTTTCTGAGGATGTTACAAATCTACCCCCTTAAGAAGATTCCGTCCTCGGAATCTGCTTAACAACGAACAAGTGTGGGTAGCATGCTTTCATCTCATCCTCAGTCTCCCATGTCAAGTTAGGACCCAAATCGGGCTTCCATTTGACGAGTACTAACTTGATCATCTTTTTACGCAGCTTCTTGATTTTGGATTCCAAAATCTCTACAGGTTCCTCCACAAGGCGTTTAGGTGAATCAACTTTCAACTCTTGCAGAGGTAGGATCTGATCATCATCAACCTTGCACTTCCTCAAATAGCACACATTGAATGTGTTATGAATACCAGACAACTCTGGAGGAAGTTCAAGTGATACTGTCTGTTCATTGACCCGTTGTAGAATTTTAAACGGACCAATATATCTCGGGCTTAGCTTACCCTTACGACCAAATCGAATCACCCCTTTCCAAGATGAAACCTTCAAGAAACCCCGGTCATCCACTTCAAAAGTAATGGGCCTCCGTTTTGGATCCGCGTACATCTTTTGTCTGTCTCGTGCAGCTTTAAGCTTTTCACGTGCCATCTTGACTTTATCAGCTGTCATCTGCACAATGTTAGGACCTGGTTATTGCATTTCGCCAGGTTCTAACCAACATGTAGGTGTACGGCATCACCTACCATACAACATCTCATATGGTGGCTTGCCTATACTCGAATGATAGGAGTTGTTATAGGCAAATTCAATCAAGCTCTCAGCATATCTTTAAGAGTTTGAATATTCCTTTCAGACTGTCCATCAGTTTGGGATGGTATGGTGTGCTAAGATTCACCCGCGTACCAAGTTCACGTTGAAGACTATGCCAAAAGTTAGATGTGAACCGTGAATCTCGATCAGAAACAATAGATAGAGGTATGCCATGTCATGACACCACCTCATTGATATACATTTGTGCTAAACGATTCATAGGTGCAGATTCATTAGTTGCAAGAAAGTGCACTCTTCGTGAGGCGATCAACCACAACCCAAATCATATCATGCCCCTTTGTAGTTCGGGGTAGCTAGTGACAAAGTCTATGGTAATGTGATCCCATTTCCACTCCGGGATATCTAGTTGTTGTAGATTACCATAGGGCTTTTGATGTTCAGTTTTAACTTGTGCGCAGACTTGGCATTTTTCTACATATGAAGCTATGTCACGCTTCAATGTAGGCCACCAATACAAAGACTTCAAGTCTTGATACATTTTCGTGCTTCTGGGATGAATAGACAATCTAGATTTGTGTGCCTCGTGTAAGATTGTCTCCCGATTGCCACCAAGACTCGGGACCCAGATTCGGGATTGAAATGTCTTCAGACCCCGACTGTTTTCTCCCAATTGCTTTGATATCTTAATCATTATCTCAGCTTTCAAGTTGTTTTCTTGCATTGCTTCTTGTTGTGCTACTTTCAATTGAGCAATGATATCAGATTCAACAGTCATCTTCATGAATTTAGCCGTTGCAGGAGAGTTCTTTCGACTCAGTGCATCAGCTACTACGTTTGCCTTGCCCGGATGATACTTGATCTCACAATCATAATCCTTGATCAGCTCCAATCAATGTCTTTGTCTCATGTTAAGCTCTTTTGGCGTGAACACATACTGCAAACTCTTATGATCTGTGCATACAATACATTTGGTGCCATACAGGTAATGACGCCATATCTTCAAAGCAAATACCACTACTGCAAGCTCCAGATCATGTGTAGGATAATTCTTCTCGTGTGTCTTCAATTGACGAGAAGCATATGCAATCACCTTGTCTCGTTGCATCAAAACACAACCTAGACTTGCATATGAAGCATCACAATAGACAATAAAGTCTTCAGACCCATTAGGCAATGTTAGAATTGGTGCTTGGCATAACAATTGCTTCAGAATCTGGAATGCTTTCTACTGATCTTCACTCCATACATATGCAACATCTTTGCGGGTCAATTTGGTCAATGGACCAGCAAGTTTAGAAAAATTCTGGATAAAACGTCTGTAGTATCCAACAAGACCTAAGAAACTCTTTATCTCAGAAGGATTCTAAGGAGTTCCCCCGTTCATCACAACTTCAATCTTCACAGGATCAACTTTGACACTTCCTTGCATATAACATGGCCCAAGAAATGGACCTCCTTAAGCCAGAACTCACATTTAGATAGCTTTCCATAGAGTTGTTCCCTCTTAAGTGTCTCCAGAATAAGACAAAGGTGTTGCTCGTGTTCCGCCTCGGATTTAGAATAGATGAGAATATCATCAATGAACACTATCACAAATTTATCAAGAAAAAGGCGACATACGCGATTCATCATATCCATGAAGATAGCAGGAGCATTGGTTAAGCCGAATGGCATAACCAAGAATTCGTAGTGCCCATATCGTGTTCTGAATGTAGTCTTTGTGATATCATCTTCCCGAACTCGGACTTGATGATAGCCAGAATGTAAATCAATCTTTGAAAAGCACGTGGCACCTTGCAATTGATCAAACAGATCATCTATGCGAGGTAACGGATATTTGTTCTTTACAGTTCGCTTGTTAAGATCCTTGTAATCAATACACATTCTGAGAGTCCCGTCCTTCTTCTTAATAAATAGAACAGGAGCTCCCCATGGTGAAGCACTAGGGAAAATAAAACCCTTATCAAGTAGTTCCTGAATTTGAGACATCATCTCCTGGATTTCAGACGGAGCGAGACGAATAGGAGATTTTGCTACAGGTGTAGCTCTAGGAACAAGATACTGACAGGAGGCAAACCCGGTAAGTCTTCAGGAAAGACATCAGGGTATTCGGAGACAACCCTGATATCATCAATAGTCTTTGCTCCTATCTCAGCATTAATCACATATGCGAAGTAGGAGATACAATCTTTTGAAATCAATTTCTGAGCTTTAATCACAGAAATCACAGGAATGGCAGACTCCCTCTTCTCCCCTCGAGCTATAGCAAACAAACCATCGGATAAAGGAAATCTGATTAGCTTCTTGGAACACAATATCTCAGCATCTCGACTACTGAGCCAATCCATACCGATAACAGCATCAAAACCTGCTATCGGCATGACAAGAAAGGAAATAGTGAAACTATTACCATCAATATACAGAATAGCTGTTGGAACTTTTTCAGTAACATGTGCTACCTTACCATCAGCTACTTCAACTTTAATAGGATCAGATAACAGAGAAACAGGCAGTTGTAGCTTTTCACGATAAGACATAGAGATAAAGGAGTATGTAGCTCCCGAATCAAACAAAATGCATGCAGGAATATTATTAATGAGATAAGTGCTTGTAATCACATCACCTGCATCCTTGGCTTCCTCAGCCATCATTTGGAAAGCTCTCCCTGGTGCATGAGGAGCGCCTCCCTGGTTCGGAGCCATAGTTGCCGAAGAACCCCCAGCACCCGTGGCTGGCCATGTTGGGCATACTGCAATTCGGTGCCCAACTTTATGACACCTGTAAGACACGTTTTCCTTGTACCTGCATTCATTAAATTGGTGCCCTTTCTTCCCACACTTTGCACACCTCGAATCCCAGTATTCAGACTTCTGGGATGTATTACCACGCGATTTACCACCAGAACCACTCTCACCTCCTTTCTGACTCGACTGCTGATCAAACTTTCTTTTGCCTCCCCCAGACTGCTGATGTTGCTGTTGAGATCTAGCCCTCTGTGTATAATTGTCATCATTAGTTCTAGCATTGTTAAATGCTTCATCCAAAGTTGCCGCAGATCTCACAGCTGATCGATATTCCAAGGGCAAAGTATTGGCAAAGTGTGCTATCTTTGCCTTTTCATTTGGCAACAAGTGAGTAACAAACCTCATCTTATCGGTGAATTTGGAGATTATATCCTCCAAAGGCTTGTCACCCTTTTGAAGTGCCCTGAATTCATTATCGATCCTCAACATGTCATAATCAGAGCAATACTTTCCCCAAATCTTCTCTTTGAACCCATCCCAAGTCATAGCCTCCAGTATGGATGGTGGTGTGATAGCAATCACCGTGTCCCACCAGGCCAATGCACGACCTCTGAACATTCGTTTGGCAAAGTTTACATTCTTGTCTTCGTCGCATTCACTAGACTCAAAGGTATTTTGCATATCCCTGATCCAAGTTTCAACTACTGATGAATCATTGGCTGGGCCATTGAAAGTAGGAGGCTGGCAGTTCAGGAATGTCTTGAATTTCGTGGGCTTATGAGTTTCCTTGCCCGATCTGGTGGACTCGCGCTCGTTGGCTTGTTTAAGTTGAGCCTCTAATTTAAGGATATACACATCCTTATCACCAGAAGATCCTTCCATAATGAGTTAGACTTCTATACACATTCAAAATAAAGATCTTTCGTATACTTCATATATATATAACTCTTATCTTATCTTTACTTTCTTATCACATAGCATGAAACATATAAATCACTCTTCACACCCCAATACCACCCTGGGAACACATAGTAATTGTCGACTTTGAACCCGAGTTTGAGACTGAATACTATTTATAGTACTCAATTCACTCAAACTAAGGCTCTGATACCAACTTGTAACGCCGGTCTTTAAATATCAGAGTATATTTTTTTTATTTAAAACACATGCGGAAGCTAAATATTTAATTCACATTATAAAACTTATATAAGTATAAGTTGTATTATAAAAGTATTCTGTTTAACAACATTCCAAACGTTACCAACTAGTTCGACCATTACTCTAATTATTACATAACATTGTCTTTACACCATGTTCCCCAAAACCTATCATGACACCCCTGCAGGCACCCGAACTCACCTTTAGTCTATTTACCTGCATTAGGAATGTACATGAGAGGGTTAGCTATAATTAGCTAGTGAATAACAATTAAAGCAGAAGCAGTATATCAAGAGTATCATAAATACATTTCATGAATCACATAACTTCATTCAAGTCTATCCTAACACATGGTGAAGCACCATTTGTTAGCAGGCATCACGTATTGCAGGGTTATAAGCCCGGCTCAATGATCCTCACTGGGGAAACCGTTACTTCCTCCGCGCCGGTGGAGAAGCGGGTAGTGGTCCACCATTGCGTTATCGGGAACATATTCCATTTGGGATCAGTGGGAACTGAGAGCTCCGAGTTAGTATCGAGGGTGGCGGTTTTGCAAGAACCAAGATTCATGATCATCAAATCTTCGCACCCCAATCTCTACAAGGTAGTACCGGCACTCAAACAATGGCCTACTCCGGCCTTATCACAAACACAAATGGCCTACTCCGGCCCTTACATAACAATAGTGACCTATACAGGCCTTTAAACATGCATATCTACAATTTCATGGATCGTAACATACAAAGACTTCGTATAATACTATTAATATCATGCTCGAGTTAACTATTACTCACGTGTTGAGCTATAACAGGCAAACACTAAGGTACAGGTGATCCTTGATTAACTGGTACACCTAAACAAATAATACACATAATTTAACACTTAAAATAGAATCTGCCAGAAGCAGGGTACAGCCGTACCTTACCAAGGCACGCCCGTGCCTGGCGAGGCACGCCCCGGACTTAGGCAAGCACGCCCCGTACCTGATACTTAGGTACGCCCCATGACTAGAAACACCCCCCGGACCTCCTAGGGTTAGGCACGCCCGTACCTTTTGGAGGTACGCCTGTGCCTCCCCGGGTACGCCCAATGTCACGGTCTATTCTTGAGAGGCATGCCCGTGCTGTTCCATTTGCAGCAGCAGGTTCGACCAGAACCTTCTGTTTCCCAGCCAAAACATCACCAAAACATTACCAATTCATTTTCCAGTCAATTTCTTCCTTTCACATATGAACTAACACATAAAATACAACCTAAAGACACCATTTTTACACACTTTAACAACACAATCAGACCTTAGAGCCAATTTCTCCATTTTGACCCATTTGGACTTTAATTCACAAAACAAATCAAAACAAAGTCTTTAATTCACAAAATCAACTTTTGTGAATATGAAATCAACCTAGAAATCAATTGGTAACATCTAATTTCATCTTTGTGTAATACCCGAACTCTTGAAATAAATGAAAAGAGTATTTTGTTGAGAAAAAATAATATTAGGTTGAGTTGTGAAATTATATTGGACAAATTAAGTTCTATTGGGTTAAGTATATATGTGTACATGTTTGGGATTGAATGGATGGATAGAAAATGGGCTAGACTATTGTGTGTTGTTGAATTATGTTCTTGGGCCCAATCTATGAGTAAATGTGGGCGTAGGGCTTTTTGGATATATATAAGATTAGGGCACAGCCCCCAATACCATTCAAAGAAGCATTACTGTTACATTGAGAGAAAGTTTAGTGTGTGTTTGTGTGTGTGTTTAAACCTCACGAGAAAGCAAGGAATGAGGTGCAAGAATCATCTGGGAAACTCAAAGAATTGCTAAAAGAATCATTAGGTAATGTTTCTTACCTCATTATGATACTATAGGTATCAATTTTATCTTGTTTAGATGATGATAGCATGCTTTTAGAATCTGGGTTCTTGGGTTCTGGGTTTAAGAAGAACTAGAGAAAGAGAAATGTAGATATGAGTTTGAAAACTTGATGAAATGTGTTTAAATCTCGAAGGAAGTGCTCAAATGAGTGGAGAAATGTTTTGAAACAAAAATGACATGATTTGGTTGAGTTTTGAAAGAACATGATTTTGGCCATGGAGCCTGAAAGTTGAAAAAGATGCACTGACAGGGATGAAATGAGTCATGCGACTTTTGTGTTTATGTCGTGCGACACTTGAAACTCAGCCATGCGACTTTCGCATGGCAACCCTTGATACCCCATGCGACTTTCCCCTTTGTTCCATGCGACCTTTGTTTTGATCATACGACTGTTGTTTTTGCCCATCCGACTTTCACATGAAGCACCCCATCCGACTTTCATTACTTTGCATTCATGCAACTTTTCCCTCCAAGTTACTTCATGCGACTTTCCCTTGAAAACACCCTCATGCGACTGTCGCATAAAGCCTTCATACGACCTTTGTTGAAATACACTATGCGACTTATGAAAACCCCCATACAACCTTTTGAGCCCTCATGCGACTTTCGCATATATCTCATGTGACTTTCACACTTGAAACCCCATGCGACTTTGGAACTTGAACACCATGCGACCTATGAGAAGCCATGCGACTTTCATGCGCGCAATGACTGAAATATGCGATTTATGAATATAATAATCCGATGAGTAAAATCCGGATAGTGAAATCCGATAGTCGCATAATGATTTAAAAATCCGATAGTTTCAAATGAGTTGAAATCCGGATGATGGGAAATCTGAGAGTTAAGAATCCGACACTTTATACTCGACGCGACGCGTCGGTTTGTTGGACACGACGCGTCCCCAACTTAATGGACTTTAATACTTTTCTTATTATACATGCTATATGAAACCCGAATGCCTTACGGGGATGAAACGAACGAGGGATTCGTACAATGTATTGATTGTTAGACCTATTGTAGGTGACGGTTGACTAGCAAGCAATCACAAACGTTCTAGTAAGATAAGATTGTGAGATTGAACTACAAGACAGGTGAGTATTCTTACTTACCATCTAGACCTTATGATGTATGTGTTTACAGTGCTACATGCTATGTGAATGATGAATGATGAACCTATGAATGATGAATGAATGATGAACCCCCATGGATGATGAATGATGATTGATGAATTGATACATTGATAATGTGTTATGTTATGCTATTGCTTAGACCGTTCACTTCGGTGACGGGAATGATTAGACCGTTCACTTCGGTAACGGGAATGATGAGACCGTTCACTTCGGTGACGGGAATGATTAGACCATTCAGTTCGGTGATGGGAATGATGAGACCGTTCACTTCGGTGACGGGAATGATTAGACCATTCAGTTCGGTGATGGGAATGATGAGACCGTTCACTTCAGTGACGGGAATGATTAGACCGTTCACTTCGGTGACGGGAATGATGAGACCGTTCACTACGGTGACGGGAATGATGAGACCGTTCACTTCGGTGACGGGAATGTTGGGACCGTCTACTACGGTAGCGGGAATGAAAGATGTAACATGATCGTAAGGCAATGATGTGATGTCATATGGTTGATTGTAAGTAAGTGTACTCGCTAAGCTTCGTGCTTACGGTTGTTGTTTAACCTTCTTTTCAGGTGATGGCCACGGCGGGGCTCCAGCACGCAGTTGATAGCTCATCTTTCCACAAGCTTCCGCAACGACCAAACTACTTTGTGCTTTATGATGTATTCCAAACTATTACATTTGAATTCTACGGGTTATCACCCGGTGTTGTAATCAACTGATACAAGGTTTTAATTGTGATGCATTATCAAGCGTACTCTTTGTTTAATTGAGCAAAAATAAATAAATTTTGGGACGTTACACTTTGGCTTCAATTGGTGATTTTCACCCAAATACCCAGAACTTAGAAAATGAAGAACAAGGACTTACAACAAAGATTTGGATTAGGAGGAAGATAACAGCATATTAGACCTTGAATCAGACTTGAATTACAGCAGATTATGAGCTTGGATGATTTCCTCTTGTACTCTTCTTGAATTCTCTTCCAAGACTATCAAGAACAAAGCAAAACAACAAATGAGTTGCCTAAGAGCAACACACGTGAGTAAGGGAAAATGAGTAACCTGCTTGTGGATTAACACTATCCACAAGTGGGTATTTTGTTCCCCTTTTCCACTTACAACTTAACGCACGAATACCTGTTTTAACTAACGGGGATATTTTTGGAAACCTCGTTCTAAATCATTTAATATTCTTTTATTCTTTTCTATTTTTATCAATATTTTATATTTACTCATTTAATAACTAATTTAGTTATTTTCCTTTAATATCTTTAAATATATATATTTATTCATTTTATCTAATTTATTATACGTACCACGTCAGCATGCGTCTAGACCCTTTCTGAGGATGTTACAATAATGAAGGTGCTATTGCCCAGGCAAAAGAACCTAGATCACATCACAACACCAAACACATCCTCAGGCGTTTCCACTACATACGGGATATAGTGGATAGAGGAGATGTGTGCATTCGCAAAGTTCATACAGATCAAAATCTCGCAGATCCTTTTACGAAACCTCTTGCCTCGACTAAGCATGAGTCTCATACTAGGGCAATAAGTCTTCGCTTTGCAAGGGATTGGATTTGAATTGTAATTTAGTATTTGGATATTTTGGAACTTTATGACAATATCTATTTTATTTGAATGATATATTGGATATGATCACTTAATTAATATTTATTGTGTTCTTTATTAGCATGTTTAAATCCATGAATAATTCTTTATTCTAAAACGTCCATAGTCGATTATAACTATGGGAATAGTTATGAATTAAGACTAATGTGAATCGGTTGGTTGACTTTCATTCGTGATGAAAGTAGGCAAAAGGGTTTGCAACCAAATTCACTAATGTTTGTTAGGGAATGAACATTGGACATGACCCGCTTCTTAAGATCGCTTAATGGATCAATGTCATAAGCGAATCTTGAGAAAAAGGTGGTATCTTTGTATCCTTAGACCTGAGACACATATTGGGACTCGAGTATGAGGAGTATCATGCTTTAATGTGGTTAAACGCTATCTTTAACCGGGTAGTTATAAATGCCATTATTAGGTATGATATGAGTTTGATAAGAGACGTATGTGGTCAAGATGGAATTTGTTTCTCTCATTTAATTAGGAATATAATATCTCTGGGCCCTAAAAAGAAGTTGAACACCATATGAGAATTGATGACGATCCATGTCTCATGTTCAACGAGATGTTAAAACAAAGGGATAATTGATGACTAACCTATAACAACGATTTGTAGCTAGTGAGTTAACTTCGTTGGTGAAAGTGTTGATCAACACACTTTATTTATTATTAGGGGCAATGGGATTTTGCTAGACGTTCTTACCATTGTCTATATCGGCTTAACTTGTAACTTGTGCAAGTGGGAGATTGTTGGTTCTATGTGCACAAGACACAAATTAATACGATATTACTGATAATAAACAAACCCATAGGGTCACACATTTACAATCAATGGACACCAATTACATATTTGAATATGATTTAAATATGTTTCCAACTCATTATATATATATATATGTCTATATGCATTATTGAATATTATTATTTATATGAAATAATAATATTACTCTTATATATTGATATAAGATAATGCATATCAAATACATAAATATAAACATATGATTTTATATATATGTATGTATATATATATATATATATGTATAAATATATATTTGTTACAAGTAAATTGTTACTAGTAACAATTATATAAATATATGTATATCTTTGTTACTAGTAAAGAGTTACTAGTAACAATCAAGTATGTATATAAAATACATGTAGATGTATTTTATAATATGTATGACACATCTAGTGTATTATTCTATGTATTTATAAGAAGAAAATTAGAAATTCATACATAATTCACAAAAGGGTCCTATTAAAGCTTACTTGGAAAAGGCTCAACATGGACATACATGCATGTATAAGTGAAGAAGAAAACCAAAGAAGGACCCCCTGCCAATTTTCGGCCGAAAATGAGGCCAAAGGGGGCCTCTCTTTTGGCTTTTCTTCTTGGCTTTTATACCTCATGCATGGCCCCTTTTGTTTAACTAGTTCATACTACCACCTTTGCTATTCTTCAAGAATATGTTCTAAGTGTTCTAAGAGCTTGAATACATCTTTACTCTATAGTATTGGTGTTCTTCAAGTAAGCAAAGAGTGATACTAGAATACATACTCACATACATACATAGAAGTTCAAGAAGAAGAACAAGAGGTTGTTGCTTGCTTGCTTGAATTTCAAGGGTTGGAGAGACTAGCATCTTGGAGGTGTTGGACTCATTGATTTGTGGATACCTTGGAGGAAGTCTCTATTTGGCTTCTCATTGATCAACCACTTCACCAACGGTTTTATCACGCTATAAAGGTTGTAGTTCTAAACACCCTGTGGTTGTTTTTGTTTCTTAAGGCTTGCATATGGATCATTGGTGGGAGTTTTAAAAAGTTTAAAATTGTTGTTCATGCTTCCGTTGCTAAAATATATTTTGAAAAACCGAACAAACCCCCAACAACAAGTACATAACATCATAATCAAGTACTTCCACACAAGCGGTTAAGTGCCCAGCTGCACATAAATAACTAGCGTCCAGCTGCGCATATATATATCACAACACATATCACAGTACTATCACACATGAACAATCATCTTAACATAAGGATAAAGTTAGTGATAACTCATTTGATCAGCAACTAGGTGTAACTACAGTAAATAGCGGTACTTCGATGACAACTACCTAAAGTTAGCGAAAACCTACAATATAGTGCTAATAATGTTTACACGCGCGTATCGTCTAGGAATTTTAAGTGTAAATATTATAGAGTACACACGGCGTTTTAAAAGTGGTTTCACCTTAAAAATAGACTACACGCGTGATAGGCAAGTATCACCTATCCGTATATAGTATTGCTCTTTTGGTAAGACCGTGTATCGAACTCAGGGAACGGAGGCTCCTAATAATCAATCCTCACTATTATCTAGCTGACAGCAAGGCAAGAAGCGAAACAAACGAAAGACTACAACTAAACAACTAAAAGCAAGGAAACAAAGACATCACAGGAGTAATGCAATAGGAAGGAATTTAAACCAGGAAGGTACTCATTCGGATTAGATACACCCTAGTCAAATGTATTAAAATACATAATCATGTGGCACGACTATATTGACTTATTAAGCACAGAGGATATGAAGTATACATGTTCCAATTAGTAATTCATCTATAGAAACAACGAATTATACCAAACACATAAGCATAACTTCTTCATGCATAAGGCTTTTAAACTGGAAAATAATACTAAATACCCAATCATATATGGAGATAAGATATCATGACTCAACCCGTGATTAGCCAAATCATAAGCATAACTTCTTGATGATTCAAACAACACACCAAACACAAATGAGCATAACTTCTCATATCATAAGGACACATACTTGGTTTAATATCCGAAATCCCAAACCATCATCCACGAACCTCATGTAATGCCACAAATGCACATACCAAATCTAACAACACCAAGATCCACCAACCTAGTGTCAATCTTAACATAACTTAAACTTGTTTAAATATACATACACTTGAAGATAAGCATTTCACATATAAAGTCAACCTAACATAGATGCAGAAAACACTCACATGGGTTGGAAATAACATCAATACAACCAAACATAGTTGTCATTGAATCAAAACACAATATCATCCAAGTCAACAAAAGTCAAACCATCATAAATACATAATACAAATAACTAGAACATGTCTAATCCAAATGAATCAAAGTATACAACTCATAGTTCCTAAAAACAAATCCAAATCATACAAACAATCGGATTCAACATAATCAAAAAGGAGAGATTATACCAAACCCGAAATAGAGACAAAATGAGATGTACAATGAGCTACACACTCCCTTCTAAGCTTGAAAAACCTTCCATTGAACCAAGAATCACCCTCCAATCATTTGGAATGAAAGGAGGAGCTTTAGAGCTTCTGGAACCAGAGAAAAAAACGAGAGAGAAACGAACTGAAGATAGAATGCTCTGTTCTGCGGCTGAGATTCTGTCTTGAATTGCTAAATTGTGGATAACACGGACTATGTATTTAAACACGGCCCGTGTTGACCAAAGTTGACCATAGGTGTGTAGCATATACACGGGGGATGCAGAATGGGATGTAAACGGCCACCTACACGGGCCGTGTTCCAGGCCTTGTAGGCCTACATGGCCATTTAACAGGGAGTGTTGGCTGCCGTTTCTCGCTAGGCTCGATACGTTTTTATGGATCTTCGTCTTTTATACTTCCTATATCATTGATCCATCATCATGAGCCTACAAACAGATTTATAAGATATTAGGCATCAAATCACGTAAATCTGCCAATAAAAGTGCCAAAGCAGGAAATCCATTATATATAAATATGTATAATTCAGTACATATCAAAATCCCCACACTTAAGCTTTGCTTGTCCTCAAGCAAAATCTAATGCAACAATCATCTCAGAAAACATCAAGTAACCTCAATTGGTGCAAAAAGGCATCCTTCCGACAAAATAAAGATCTAAAGGCATAACAGATATCTGAGCAAAGGACTGAGGACACCCTTTCATATCTAAGCAAACCTAACACGCACACAAGAGTTCTGACAAGTACGTGACTTCATACCTTACCAGGTGGTCTCAAGCACTCAATCTGTATATCGGGGCATGTGTATAAGTACAGTGGTGCTTAATTGAAGCAGAGATAAACATAAGCTTGATCACACATCAAATCTCCACCAAATAACATGAAATAACATGAACATATGCAAATATCAAGAGGTCTTTGATTGGGTTGTAACGTGGCTGTGGCTATGGGTTGGATAAAGGGAATTCAAAGGTGGCAAAAACAGAATCCAGAAACCGAATTTAAAACCATCTAAGCTGCTATTATTGAGATTAAACATGAACCCTACAATATTTTTGCTGAAGAACACAGTTTACCGAGAAGAAGTGAAATCAGACTCAACCAAATGATGGCTAACACTTAGATAAGACGGACAAAAAACTGTAACTCAATGTATGACATGCTTCAAAAATAGCCAAGGAAAAGCATGCCAAGCAACTGAAGTTCTCATTTTTCTTATTTCTATTTTTTCTTTTTTTCGATTTTCAAACTCAGTCGCACGCAACATAAACAGAACAAAGCGAGGGACAAACGAACTTTCCATGTCCCGCTAATCGGTGCATGACCAACTGAAGGGCAGAATACACTAAACGTAACTAAGTAGCTCAAACGGGTCAAATTGGCTCGAAAACTTAAAAACAAACATAAAACAAAAACATGGATCACAAGGGTGGTGAAATGACACGCTAAGGCTCAAATTGGCAACTAAGGTGAAAATAATATGAAAAGTGGCTAAAAACAAAAGCAAAAAAGGTTAAATTGGGTTTCCTAATGCCTCTATCATATAAATGCAACAGATTCAGTTCATGGTCTTGAAATGCATGTTATAAGCAAGTTCTTTCATCAAAGGAACAATCAGCATCTTGTGATAGATTATAGAGGGAATGTATTAGTGATAGATTATTTACAGTTTACTATAGATCTTTTACCGACCCTTATGAGGGAGTTCCAAGTGATTGTGGGAATGGATTGGCTGGATTGTAAACTGGCCAACATCTTGTGCAAGCAAGGGATCATACGGATTCAGAATCCAAGTGGGGGAGAAATCACCATTTATGGTAAACGGCAGAACGGATTGACGGCGTGCTGCACGGTGGCCGAGGCTGCGAAGTATCTACGCAAGGGCTGCATGGCCTTTATAGCTCATGTGGTTGACTCGAGGATGGAAAAGAAGAAATTGCTAGTTTCTGATGTGCAAGTAGTGTGCGATTACCCGGAAGTATTTCCGGAGGAATTGTCAGGGATTCCGCCACACAGGCAGGTAGAGTTTCGTATAGACTTGGCACCCGGGGTTGCACCTATCGCCAAGGCACCGTACCGCCTGGCACCGCTGGAGATGCAAGAGCTGATGTCACAACTTCAGGATGCTGCTTGATAAGGGTTTTATACGTCCAAGTAGCTCACCGTGGGGAGCGCCGATCCTTTTCGTGAAAAAGAAAGACGGAACTTTCAGAATGTGTATAGACTACCGCGAGCTCAACAAGGTGACAATTATGAACCGTTATCCGTTGCTAAGGATCGATGACTTGTTTGACCAACTACAAGTAGCGGCCTATTTCTCAAAGATAGACTTATGATCCAGGTATCACCAACTCAAGGTCCGGGAGGAGGATACAGCCAAGACAACATTCCACGTGCGCTATGGGCATTTCGAGTTTGTCGTCATACCTTTCAATCTCACAAACGCGCCAGCAGCATTCGTAGATCTGATGAACCGAGTCTGCAGACCTATGCTGGACAAGTCAGTGATAGTATTCATCGATGACATCCTGATTTACTCAAGGACCAAGGCCAATCATCAGAACCATTTACGGGATGTACTTGAAACCTTAAAGAGGGAAAAGTTGTACGTAAAGTTTTCTAAATGCGAGTTCTGGTTGCCGGAGGTTCAATTTCTCGGGTATTTGGTTAATCAAGAAGGGATTAAGGTCGACCCCACAAAGATCAAGGCTGTGATGAAATGGGAGACGCCAAAGAGTCCTACAGAAATCTGAAGTTTCCTAGGTTTAGCAGGTTACTACCGGAGGTTTATCAAAGATTTCTCCAAAATAGCCGTACCTTTGACCAAACTGGCGAAAAAGAATGTTCGTTTTGATTAGGGAGAAGAGCAACAGAAAGCATTCGAAACCCTCTGAGGCAAGTTGTGTGAAGCCCCGATAGTGGCTTTACTAGAGGGGATGGAGAATTTGGTAGTTTACTGCGATGCGTCCCATGTGGGACTTGGCTGTGTACTAATGCAAAGAGGAAAAGTGATCGCCTACGCCTCGCGATAACTGAAACTGCACGAATGTAACTACCCGACTCATGAACTGGAGCTAGTAGCCATAGTGTTTGCGCTCAAATTATGGAGACATTATTTGTACGGAGTCAAGTGTACGATTTATACAGATCACAAGAGTTTGAAGTATTTTGCCAATCAAAAGAATCTGAACATGCACCAGCGAAGGTGGCCAGACTTAGTCAAAGATTACGACTGTGAAATCTTGTATCATCCTGGAAAAGCTAACGTTGTGGCAGATGCGCTCAGTCGCAAGGCGAACCATGTACAGTTGAATGTAAAGTGTTTAAGGATGACGGTTACGACTTCGCTATTCGAATCAATTTTTGCAGCCCAAAACGAAGCAATCAAAGAAGAAAACCAGAAAACCGAGAGAATCAAGGGCCAGATGACGTTGATGGTCAAGGATAGCCGCGGGTAGTAGACCCGATACGGGCAAATTTGGGTACCAAGGATTACAGAGGTCCGGAATCTCATTCTAGATGAAACGCACAAGTCAAAATTTTCTATACACCCGGGAACCAGGAAAATGTACATGGACCTAAAAATGGATTACTGGTGGCCGGGGATAAAGAGAGATGTGGCTAAGTATGTTGAAAAATGCCTCACATGCTTACGAGTGAATGCCGAGCACCAGCGAACGCATGGTAAATTACAACCGCTAGAGATACCGGTGTGGAAGTGGGAGCATATAACAATGGATTTGATAACGAAGCTACCAAAAAAGCCAAGGAACTACGATGCAATTTGGGTAGTGGTTGACCGATTGACTAAAAGTGCCCACTTTATACCAATCCAAGAAACTAGTTCAGCCGAGAGGTTGGCCAATACATACGTAAAGGAGATAGTCTCGAGGAACAGGGTGCCGGTAACCATTATATCTGACAGGGATGTGCGATTTACAACAAGATTTTGGAGTAAGTTCCATGAACATTTGGGAACAAGGGTTAACCTTAGTACAACATATCACCCCCAAACCGACGGACAAAGTGAACAAACGATCCAAACCCTAGAAGATATGCTGAGAGCTTGTGTGATTGACTTCAGGAGAAGTTGGGATGTGTATCCACCCTTAGCAGAGTTTTCGTACAACAACAGCTATCACGTGAGTATTGGTATGTCACCATACGAGATGTTGTACGGGAGAAAGTGTAAGACCCCAATCCGCTGGGGTGAAGTTGGATAGAAAGAACTTGGCAACACAGAAATAGTCCAGAAGACCTCGGAATATGTCCATCAGGTTCATGAACGTCTCAAAGCGGCTCAAAGCCGACAGAAAATCTATGCAAACAAACGGAGATTGTTGCTAAAATTTCAAGTGGAAGACTATGTATTGCTCAAAGTATCCCCGTGGAAGGGGATAATACGATTCAGAAAACGAGGAAAATTGAACCCAAGGTTCATCGGGCCGTTCAAGGTTATTGCACGAGTTGGCAAGGTGGCCTATCGATTAGAGCTACCGGAAGAGTTATCAAGAATACACAACACCTTCCATGTGTCACACTTGAGAAAGTGTTTAGCCGACGAGTCGGCGTTTGTACCATTAGAGGACATCACCATAGATGAGAGGCTAAACTACATCGAGAGATCGGTTGCGATCCTCGAAAGAAAGACCAAGCAACTACGCAACTGGTAAGTGGGAATGGTAAAGGTGCAATGGGAGCACCGCAAAGGTTCAGAATAGACGTGGGAATCCGAAGAGGAAATGAGAGAGAACTACCCTGCATTATTCGAGTAAAGATTTCGAGGACGAGATCGTGTTTAAGTGGGGGGAGAGTTGTAACACCCGAATTCTCGAAAATAAATAAAAGAATATTTCATTGAGAAAATGATTATAGTATTAAGTTATTGATTTAATTGTGGACTAAATTGAATTAATTGGGCTTGATTAAATAATTGGTTAAATAAGACAAAGGTAG
This sequence comes from Dittrichia graveolens, assembly GCA_038502395.1. Taxonomy (NCBI): domain Eukaryota; kingdom Viridiplantae; phylum Streptophyta; class Magnoliopsida; order Asterales; family Asteraceae; genus Dittrichia; species Dittrichia graveolens. Next base: position 8,526 of record JARJIL010000065.1, on the reverse strand, counting down.
ATGGTTCATTGGGTTAAACCCTATTGAGCTTAATTGATTAAAAGTTGGGCTTAGGCCTTTTAAAAGAAAGTATATAAGGCTAACTAGGGAACAACCCCCAACACTAGTAACCAAAAACACTCTTGCATTGAGAGAGAATTAGTGTGTGTTTGTGTGTGCAAAACTCTCGAAGAACAGAGAAGAGAGAAGCCAAGAATCATTTGCGGACTTAAGGAATTGTTAAGAGAATCATCAGGTAATGTTCCTACCTCATTATGGTATTGTAGGTATCAATCTTATAAACTATTTAAAAGAAAAGGATGATATTCTTTTCAAAAAATCATCTTTTTAAAAGTGATGACATCATGTTTCAAAAAAGGGCTACACAAAATTTTAAACCTATTGGTAGGGTACTGGATGAAAATTGTGAGGGGGGCTTTATAAAATATGTGAGGGGCTTTTAAGAAAATGTAAGTGGGTTTTATAAAATTTGTATATTAATGTAATTAATTATAGGTTATTTATAAATTATGTTTAGTAACTTGTGATATATTTGTTTAGAGAAAAAATAATTATATATTTGCGACCGTCTTATTTTTATCAACGTTTTGGTGTAAATTTTATTGAAATACGACACTTTTTCAAAATTAGTATATTCTTAATTTTTTGTTATCGATTAATAGTAGTGGGTAGGTAATTTTTTGTTTAGACGAGGTTTTTTTTGGGATTATGGTGATGAGCTGAGTGATCAACTTGAATATGTTATTCAAAGTGTTTAGTTATTGATTTTAAAACATCTTATCTTGTAAGCTTATTAAAAGAAAAGGATGATAAAACTAAATTTCTACCAATCACAACATCCCATTTTATAAAATTAAAAAAATCGTGTTTAAGAATATAGCGATGTCATAAAAAAACAATTTTTGAATTTTAGATTAGTTACAACTAATCTATTAAAATTTATTTTCATGAAAATGATTCACATATGCTAATGTAATATATTGTTGTTTTTATTATAGCCATTAATTATGTAGAATAAACAACCTCCTTCATCAGCTCTAAAGCGACCTTTATTGGAAGAGCATTCAAAAGAAAGGAAAAAATCAAGTGTGATTCATTCTACACATGACAACTCTTTTCATAACAATTCAATAATGATTGAAAATGATAGAACAAGTTCACAGATTCTTTTAAATGATATATCTAACGGTGCGTTTAATTTCAAAATAGAAATTAGTTCAAATTTTACATAAAGTTCAGTAGATTTATATTCATTTTATATGCTTTATGATGAGAGTATATATATATATATACACACACACACACTTGTGTAAATATATACACATTTGATTGAGTAAATGATTCCATCGTCATTTTATAGTCACTAATCGTTTTAATGTTCGGATGATTTTCAATAGGTATATATTAAAGTTAAAGAAATTTTAAGTAAAATTATAGATATAAATTAGAATAAACTAATGAATTTGAACTTACTCCATGGTCAATATTGTTTCTCAAATCTGTAGACCATAATTGTTTGTTAATTGGAATTATTTTAATTTATTTCTAATTATTTTTACTATACGTGTTAGTACTCCTTAAAGCTATATAAGTTTAAATTTAACTTATAACATCCCTGTGTTGACACACGAGTCACTTAGCTAGTTTATCTTGTTTAAATGATAATAGAAGGGGTTAGATTATGGGTTTTTGGGGTTCTGGGTTTATGAAAGAAACTAGGGAAAAAATGGAAGCAAAAAACACTTGATATTTGGTGAAATGTAAATCTAACTAAAGAGGAATTGTTTATATGTATGGAGAAATGTTTTGTAACATAAATAAGATGAATTGGTTGAGTATTGAAAGAACTTGATTTTTGGCCATGGAGCCTGGTTGATGAAAAATAACGAACTAGTAGGGATGACTCCCATTCATGCGACTTTCACATGCCCAACTATCCTACCATGCGACCTTCATATCAAAACTACCCCATGCGACTTACACTAAAACAACCCTCATGCGACTTTCATACTTATATCATGCGACCTTCATATCAAAACTACCCCATGCGACTTACACCAAAACAACCCTCATGCGACTTTCATACTTATATCATGCGACCTTCATATCAAAACTACCCCAAGCGACTTACACCAAAACAACCCTCATGCAACTTTCATACTTATATCATGAGACCTTTATATCAAAACTACCCCATGCGACTTACACCAAAACAACCCTCATGCGACTTTCACAGATACAAACCACCTCAAGGGACTTATACCCCATGCGACATATACCTCATGCGACTTATACCCCATGCGACATATACCTCATGCGACTTATACCCCATGCGACATATACCTCATGCGACTTATACCCCATGCGACTTATACCCCATGCGACATATGCACCTCATGCGACTTATACCCATGCGACATATATGCACCTCATGCGACATATATGCACCTCATGCGACTTAATATGAATAATAACTCGTCCAACCTTTGGACCTTAGTATTGGTCTGACTTTTAGTTGAGAACGTGAGATCCGACTTTCAGTCGAAGTATATGGTCCGACTTTGGGTATTTGAAATTTGATACAACTATGTACAATGTAGGTTGTACTTTGGACTCGTGACCAAGCAATTCGTTAATAGCTGTTAATTGAGAAACTAAGACTGTAGACAGTTGAGTATTCTCACTTACTATCTAAACCTGATGATGTACGTGATTGATATGTCGTATGTGTTAAATGTGGATGAATCTATGGATTGGTGATGTGATGATTTGTCATGCCTTGCTAAATGACGGGACCGTTCACTTTGGTTGCGGGAATGATGGGACCGTTCACTCCGGTGACGGAAATGATGAGACCGATTACTACGGTGTCGGGTATGATGGGAACGTTCACTTCGGTGGCGGGTATGATGGGACCGTTCACTTTTGTGGCGGGAATGATGGGACCGTTCACTTCGGTGATGGGTATGATGAGACCGACCACTACGGTGTCGGGTATGTGGGACGGACTACTACGGTAGCGGGAATGTGGGACCGACTACTACGGTAGCGGGAATGTCGGACCGACTACTACGGTAGAGGGAATGTAAGATGTTGAATGAATATGAAAACAAATGATTTTGCATTGCATGGTTGGGTGTAAGTAAAGTACTCGCTAAGCTTTGTGCTTACGGTTGTTGTTTAACTATCTTTTCAGGCGATGGCCACGGCGAGGCTCCAGCTCGTGTTTGATAGCTCATTTCCAACAAGCTTCCGCGATGTTTTAACTATCATGAATTTCCTAATGTAGTCAAATGATTGTAATTGAACTTAAGTTTCATATGGGTTTTCACCCGGGTTGTAATTGATACTATACGGCGTTTTCATTATTGTAGACTCTTAACCGTATGTTTTGGCATTAGCTTTATTAAAAAAATAATAATTTTGGGACGTTACACAGAGTACATGCTTAAACATATATATCATCATTGACATGATCAATAACAATAACAAATCACATTGATGGCATAAATGTGTAAAACAAAGAATACAAGAACATTTTGATGACTTATAAGTTTATAAAGCCAATAATGTATCCGCAGGGTACAACTCACCTGTTTGAAGTGATGAAGATCACTTCTTATCCAAGCCAAAGCTATATCACTTGAATGGAAATCCTATGATCATAAAACATAAGGTTATCTTAGTTAAGTTAACCAAAATTGAGACTCCTTAAGAGTATAGACTCAAAACCAAGCTTAAACACCTTTTTCGGGTCTTAAAGACTACATTTTATTCCCCTAAAATCATTAGAATCAATCCCCAATCAAATATAAGGTCAAAAGGGGTCAATAAATAGCTTTTGGAAGTTTCAGGGTTCCTCACACCGCAAAGCAACGTGCCTTGCGCCGGCTACAAATCGCTGGAAAAATGGAGTTGCTGAAACAAGCACCTTGCACCATGAAGCAGCGTGAGCTGAACAGTGATTGTGTGTTTGCTTTTCAAGTCTATCTTTGACCAAAACCAATTCTTTTCGAACCAAACTTAGTTGCAGCATCAAATAAGGTCTAAACACTACTAAAACAACTCTAATGTTACCATATAACAAAACTTTGATGATCTAAAACCTAATTTCCCCATTTCTTCCAATTTTGACCCATTTATTAACAACAATCACATATTTCAACAATTCATCAACAAATACATCAACTTTAGCCAAAATCAAGCACAATATCAAGATCAAACTTACATGTCATCACCAATCCCAAGTTGGTAGCCTTTTCTTTGCCCAAGCACCAAGCTCTATGGTTAGAGGAACTATAGAAATCATTGAAAGAGTAGTCAAACACTACAACCAACAAGATTTTCCTCTTGATTTCTTCTTTTCTCTTGAATACCCTCTTCTTGCTCCGCTATTCATGTTTCTTTCTTTTTTCCCAGCCAAAATGAGGTCTTGACCTCCAATAATTGGGTCAAATGGATTCATATACACACAATTTACACTTCTAGTCCCTCAAGTATCTATTCTCTTACATTTTGTTCACAATTTAGTTACAATACACACATATACACACACTTAAGCATAGATGGACATAACAATAATAATAATAATAATAATAATAATAATAATAATAATAATAATAATAATAATAATAATCACATAAAACTCAACTATTTTTACATATTTATAAATTTTATAAAATTTCAGTTATTATATTTGATGCCGCCTCTTTCTGTGTCGATAAACTCAAAAACAACATTTACTTCAAATTAAAACGACAGAATTACAAAATAGAGAATCAAATATCAATGAAAGATATCTCGAGAAGAAATAATAAAATAAGGAAATCCTCGAAGGCAGAATGTCACTTCAAACTTCAAAGCCTTTATTGTTTTTCTAGTGTTATATTGGCCTTCTAATTTTAATAGAGGAGTGACTTAATAAAAAATGACTGGGGTTAAACTTATAAAGTAAAAAAATTTGGGCTAATTAGAGGGTTTTAGCACAATTCAACCCGCTTTTTCCGTGTCTATTGATAGTCATCCACAAACTGAGTAGGTTAAATCAACTTGAATGAGATATTATTCTTTTATGCAACTATGTGTTAATGACATCTTGCTGAGAAACACGTGGGGTTGACTTTCGACTATATATATGTATATGTATATATATATATATATATATATATATATATATATATATATATAGGGGAAAAAGAAAAAGAACTCTAAATTAGAAAGAGGGTTACGAAAGGAGAAAAAGAACTTCAATAAACAAAAGATATATATATGCTCTTAGATTAATTCAATGAAAATTAGAGTGCATGCCTTTATATAGACTTACAAAGAATAGTAATTACGATCATTTCACACCAACCTTGTTAACCACATTTCATTTTTAACAATATATACTGATCAAACTAGCTAATTAATTAACTTGGTCAAACAAATTTAGATATATATAGTTATGACCAGGTCGAAAGTCAACCCTGTGTACGTGTATCTCAGCAGAGATGCCATTATCACATAGTTGCATAGAAGAATAATATTTCATTCAAATTGATTTAACTTGTGGATGTCTATCAATTAAGTCTCTTAAGATTTTATATATATATAGGGGAAGGTTCATTTGAGAACCGTTTTTATTGCGAGAACCGCGAGAACCAATCTTAGCCGTTGATTTTGGATAATCGAATTCATGGATGAAGAGTGTGGGGGGATTGAGTGTGGCGGGGTGCATGTAAGGAATTCATGGGTGGACAATCCAATTGAAGGAGGGAGAATTGGACGGCTAGGAGTGGTTCTCGCGGTTCTCGCAATAAGAACGGTTCTCAAATGAACTTTTCACTATATATATATATATATATATATATATATATATATATATATATAAAGTTAGGATCAAATGAGAACACTTTTAAAATGCATGACAATGAGAACACTTTTGAGCCTCTGATTTTATTGATCGGATGATTTAAAAATTGTCACATTTCTTTTGTACCTTTGATTTCATTGATCGGATGTTTAAAAATTATCACGTTTTTTTATCATTTGTTTGACTATATACATGATGCATCAATGCATACAAAAGTGTTGTGATTTGTATGCATCAATGCATACAAATCTTTAAGTTGTTAATATTATAGAAATAATTTTGATTTTATGATTTAGGATGTAAACTTGACTTTTGGGTAGTTATGGGTGAACATAGACGTAAAAGATAAATGTTAAATTACAAGTTTACCCAGGTTCTCACTGTCGTGTATTTTAAAAGGGTTCTCCCTTGATCCTCATCCTATATATACATATATATATATATATACACACGCAAACACACACACATATATATATATATATATATACATATATATAAAATCTTAAGAGACTTAATTGATAGACATCCACAAGTTAAATCAACTTGAATGAAATATTATTCTTCTATGCAACTATGTGATAATGGCATCTCTGTTGAGATACACACCGGGTTGAGTTTCGACCTGGTCATAACTATATATAGCTAAATTTGTTTGACCAAGTTAATTAGCTAGTTTGATCAATATATATTGTTAAAAATATATATACACGCAAAAACACACACACACACACACACACACACATATATATATATATATATATAGGGATGAGATCAAATACCGAAAAATGATCAAATAATTATTTCTTTTACCCTTTTTACTTTAATTTTCTTTTTAATTGATCTCTACCCTATATATATATATATATATATATATATATATATATATATAGTGAAAAGTTCATTTGAGAACCGTTCTTATTGCGAGAACCGCGAGAACCACTCCTAGCCGTCCAATTCTCCCTCCTTCAATTGGATTGTCCACCCATGAATTCCTTACATGCACCCCGCCACACTCAATCCCCCCACACTCTTCATCCATGAATTCGATTATCCAAAATCAACGGCTAAGATTGGTTCTCGCGGTTCTCGCAATAAAAACGGTTCTCAAATGAACCTTCCCCTATATATATATAAAATCTTAAGAGACTTAATTGATAGACATCCACAAGTTAAATCAATTTGAATGAAATATTATTCTTCTATGCAACTATGTGATAATGGCATCTCTGCTGAGATACACGTACACAGGGTTGACTTTCGACCTGGTCATAACTATATATATCTAAATTTGTTTGACCAAGTTAATTAATTAGCTAGTTTGATCAGTATATATTGTTAAAAATGAAATGTGGTTAACAAGGTTGGTGTGAAATGATCGTAATTACTATTCTTTGTAAGTCTATATAAAGGCATGCACTCTAATTTTCATTGAATTAATCTAAGAGCATATATATATCTTTTGTTTATTGAAGTTCTTTTTCTCCTTTCGTAACCCTCTTTCTAATTTAGAGTTGTAAAATTTCATTTCTTTTGAGATTACAACTACCTCTTTTCTTGGTTTTGTTGTTCCAACATCAGATTAGCATCTCCTTTAGAAAGTTGTGAACTTTCAATTGATTGATCATACACTTGATTTGAATTTTCTCATTATTGTTTGTTTATGCATAATGGAGACCTTGATGAAAGAGTTTCAACATCTTGAAATTCGGCTAGAAGTGATAGAATCATCAACCGACAAATTTAATGAATTAAAAAAAATTGGAAAAGGTGGATTTGGAAAAGTGTACAGAGGAGACATCCTTCACTCTAAGGGGCAAAGTGAAGTTGCTATTAAACGTCTAGACAGGAGATTTGGGCAAGGAAACACAGAATTCTTGAAGGAGATCATGACGCTTTGCCGTTGCACACATAAAAATATAATCTCCCTAATGGGGTATTGCAATGAGGGTGATGAAAGGATCATTGTATACGAGTATGCATCTGGTGGAAGTCTTAACCGCTATTTAAGTTCCACCACACTCACATGGAGGCAACGTCTCAAGATATGTGTGGATGCTGCAAGGGGTATGTGTTATCTTCATGATCCATGGAAGTCTCATCAAAGAGTTATCCACCGTGATATAAAATCTGCCAACATCCTTCTTGATGAAAACTGGAACGCCAAAATATCCGACATGGGGCTGTCAAAATTTGGCCCCGCTAATCAGCAGAACACGCTTATGGTCTCAAATGTCGTCGGTACCTTTGGGTACATAGATCCACAGTACTATAATATGAGCATTCTCACTAAAGAGTCAGACGTATACTCTTTCGGGGTTGTCTTATTTGAAGTATTGTGTGGAAAGCTATGCTATAAAATTATTGCCCGTGCTCAACATGAAAACTTAGTTCCCTCGTGGAAACGAAGCTATGAACTGAAGAAATTGGAAGAGATTATCTTCAAAGATCTGATTCAACAAATGAATTCGACATCTTTGGAAAAATTTTCCAACATTGCATTTCAATGTTTGCATGAATCTCGTGAACAACGACCGACGATGACAAATGTCGTGGAAAACCTTGAGATTGCTCTAAAATATCAGGAAATTCACGAAACGATGAAATTGCCAATGGAGTACTACAAAGAGATGTTAAAGACTGAGAAAGTTCCTCTGAATTATAAATCTGAGAGC